>PVJS01000379.1:0-65785 GCA_004027185.1 Glis glis
CCGGGGATTGAACCCAGGGGCATTCTACCTCTGAGATACACCCCTGGCCCTATTTTTTATCCTTTATTTTGAAACTGGGTCTCACGAAGTTGCAGAAGGCCTCACTAAGTAGCTGAGGCTGGCCGCGAACCCAGATCCTCCTGTCTCCGCCTCCCAAGTACTGGGATTACAAGCGTGCACCACCACGCCCGGCTCTCCTGTTTTCTTTTGATGTATTAAAGACTAATTTTTTTTAAGTATGAAAAAATCAGGGCCATAGTGCCTTTTATTTATTTATTGGTACTGGGGGTTGAACCCAGGGTGTTCTTTCTCCAAGCTATAACCCCAGCCCTATTTTATTTTTTTTATTTTGAAAAAGAGTCTCCTGAGTTGCTGAGGGCCTCCCTAAACTGCTGAGGCTGGCCTAGAACCTGCAATCCTCCTGTTTCAGCCTCCCAATCATACTGCTTTTAAAAGGTAGCTGTCAAACACAGCCACTAGAGGAGGCCCAGCAGCCCCCAATGGGCTTTCTGTCTCCGGGACCCACTGAGCCATCTTGGTCAAAGCTGTGATGAAACCTTGTGGGGAGGAAGGGTTGAGAATATTCTGGTCGACCAAGAGGCAGCTTGCCCTTGGGAGGTGTGATTCAGAATCTTTTGGCTTTTAAACAGTCTTGTTTTGGGTTTTTGAAATGTGAGCACGCTTAACTAAGGGGTAGACAGAGTTGCGTTAAGAACCCATGACCTTCTCAGAAGGAACGGACAAACCACCCCCCATCTCTACTCCTTGCAACTTGGAGTTAGGGAAATGTGCCCTAGACGAATGAGGCAGCCCTAATCAGAGCCCAGGGCAGGACAGACCACCCCCGAGGCCTTAAGGGACAAAGCGAGGACGCAAGCTAATGCCTCAAGGCGGGTGGGTCATCCCACAGTGCAGAGGACGCGGCTGAGCCGGGTGGTCTGAAGCCCAGCATGGGCGCCGTGCGGCTGGAGAGCATCCCGGCCAGCAAGGTTGTCCCTGTAGCATGTAGTGGCAGACGCCTGAGTGTGCAGGACCTGAGCAGCAGTGCAGCAGAACCCTGCAGTGGGATCCTGGTGCTTAAAAGGGGACTGATACTCTCTGGAGCATCCAGTCCCCGGGGCACAGGGGGGAGCCATTGTATCACCAGAGTGGGCGAAGGAGTACAACCAGGTTACAACCAGATCCAACCACAAGCACCGTGTAGTGTATTGAGCTACTAGCACCTGTGCTAGCCTAGGTTCTTTCACTAGTAGGAAGAAGTTTAGACCATGGTACCTGCCCACACGGAGTTACTGCTGAATGTTGGAGAGGCAGTTCTAGTTGGGTAGGAGAGTATATGAAGGCATTAATGGTCACATAAGTGATCGCAATGCACGTAGAGTGCTCACTGGGTACCAGACCCATTCTTAATGGGTCTGGTTTAATACCTATTAAACGTTTAATATCTATTAATGCACTTAAACATCACAATGGTCCTACTCTCTCCATTTCACCTGGGAGAATCCTGCAAGACAGAGAATGTAAGTATCTTGCCAAAGGTCACACAGCAGCAAACGGAAGAAGCAAGAAAACCCGCAGAGCGTTCCAGAATGTGCAAGCCTAACAATACCATCAGGCCACCAAGCAGGAGGACTATAGGGATTCAAAGCAGACAATAGCAAAATCTACCTACTGCTGATAAATGCATGAGACTAATTTAACATCTAAAATCAAGGCAAAAGTTGCATTTAACAACAATTGAAATGAGCCCTGTTCTATAGGAGCAGATGGGTTTTCATAGGGAGAGAAACTATTAGTTCCCTAAGAGCCAAGCGCTGTGTACAGGAAACCATGCCTGTACATTCACCCGAAGGCCCCCTTTTGCACTCAGAGAGCTTCTGCAAGGTCCTAGAGCCGGCAACTGCGAGACAGAACCGAAATTGTCTTGCTGTGAGAGCACATGCTCTCCACGCTAAATCACAAAGAATAGGAGAAGGGAGAAGAGCATGATTTTTCACCAAGAAAAGGCAAGGACACTCTATTCTGGAGTAAGACAGATTGTTAGGGACTTGCAATCCGGTGCACTTGGCACTTACGGAACATTCACTATCCCTAATCCTTGCTTTTCTCTTTGCCCGTCTTTCTCACCTAAGCCTAATTTAGTTATTTTAGTGTCTTGGAAGCAGAAGATGGAGATTCATATTCTGATGTTGCCAATTGTCAGCTACATGACCTCAGATAAAATATTGAACTTTTCTGAGTTTCCTCATTTGCAAATGTGTGACCTCACATGCCGTTAGGAGAATCACTCTTCTTTGTGCCCGGCACAGCGATGGCGCTTGGTTCTGAAGCGCCTACTGGTGGCCTTCTGAGGGAGATGGCTGTCTTCCAGGTTCCACGGAGGCGCAGGTTGGGGACAAGAGGCAATGAGGGTCCCATGCTCAAAAGCAGCTGCTTGGAACACTGGTCTCAGAGGGGGGAGTGTCACTCTGATGGGGAGTTTCTGGAAATTCATAGGGGTAATTTTTGTTGTCTCAACAATGAGGGGGCGGGGTGCTGCCCCTGACATTCCGTGGGAGGAGGTGGGGACGCTTGATGCCCTGCAGTGTTCAGGACAGCCCCCACACAGCAGAGAATTACCCCACTTCTCCCACACCTTCAATTGCCCTACGGATGGAAAGCCTCTTTCTAAGTCTCTGAACTCGGAACTTAATGCCCTTGTACTATAAATACCAACTATCTGTGAGACAGTTTTAACAGACTGATATTTCAGGAATGCAACTATGAGTAAATACAGGGAAGATTGCTCTCTGCTTCATTTGGAAATCAACCAAGAGTCAGTCCCCATTTCAGAAAGCCACACAAAACACCCAGAGACGTACATGTGCTCAAAAAGATCCCAACACCAGCCCACCAGCCAGCCGAAGCAGCTCATTCTGAAAGCTATGTTCCTCAGCCTCTCAAGGATTTTTTCAAACCATTCAAGAATTTTTTTCTCTCCCTGGGGAATTGATCTCTAGCATTATTTCATTACAATTATTAATAACTCAGGCTGGTAATTAGATATCTTTCACTGGGTTTAAGGAAAACACATACCAAGAGAAAAAAGTCTCTCATTTTCTGCAGTGCAAAGAGTCCTACACGTTTGCCTATTTACTAGCATATTTAATAGCAAGTTTTTGTTCTATGCAACTTACAAAGAATGTGGTTTCAGCAAATTTATTCTGCATTAGTATAAATTGTGCTAAGTTCAGGAAGCAAAAGCTGTGTTTATGTAGGATAATGATCATTGCCTGAAAAGCGAATTCCTGAGATATTTTAGACCTGATAGTTGCTGAGGGTGGGGTTGTGTTGATTTGAAGGAGGGTCCCAGTGCTCTCTCCCTGGCTTTTCTGAAGACCTGCATGCCTGTTCTCTGGGTATCTGGACCCGGACAGTATTATAGGACAAGCAAAAAAGGGATAACATCAATGAATCACTTACAGCCAGTCATGGAGCTACGTGCTGACTTGTGAGGCTGCGTGTTGGATTTGAGAGTCTCGTCCTAAGGAGAGCCCTGGGGGAAATCGCTCTGTCCTTACTGTTGCTACTAAATATGCTTCTGAGCATCGGGCTTTTAGATAGTTGGCAGAACCAACCATGCTTTCTTTTCTTGTTCTTTCCTTTTTTGATCCCCAAAATTAAAGCCAAAATTGAGTCCTCATCTTTTCTTGAAAGAAATGACAAATTATGGTTATTCAGACTTAGGTATTTGGCAGATGTTTTTTTGAAACTGAAGCAAATGAGCTTGTGGCTTCAAGAAAACAACGGTATGAACTGCCCGAGTCAGAGTTTTCAAGAAAAAACAAAATTAGAATATTGGTAAATCTATATTACTATCATGAGCTTGACAGCTTTTCAGTCTCTGAAACTTTTCTGATAGCAGTGGTAGCAATATGGATAAATGAGAGGTCTTAACCTTGTAGAATGAAAGGTGGTAACATGTAGGAGACCTGCGTAGCACGGTGAAGTAGTGCTTTCTATGTAAGTAAGCCATGATATTTTAAGTTTGTGCATGAATAGAATTCCATTCAAAGTGTTGGGAACACCAATGGATTTTTAATAAAAGAACATTAGTATCTTATCGATATGGTTTCAGAATCTGTTTTAAAAATAACCTTTAAGAAACTTAACACTGGACACGTTTATATATATATATATATATATATAGCATCAAAAACATCTATATATTTCAGAGAAGGCTATTAAAATATTCCTCCTCTTTCAAGTGCATATCTGTGAGAGGCTGAATTTTGGTCACATGGTTCAACTGAAGCAATGTGCCCAAGCAGATAAGAGGATCCAGTTGTCTTCTCTTAAGCCTATCAAAGATATTTGCGAGCCAGGTGCAATGGCCCATGTTGGTAATCCCAGTACTTGGGAGGCTAGGATAGGAGGATAGCAGATTTGAGGCCAGTCTCAGCAACTTAGTGAGACCCTGTTTCAAAATTAAAAATAAAATAGGTCTGGGGGCATAGCTCAGGGGTGGAATGCCCCTGGGTTCAATCCCTAGTACCACAAAACAAACAAAAAAGATATTTGTGAAAATGTAAAACAATGTCTTTCTTCTAAAATTGTTTCTTGTTTTGGAAACCATTGTTTTTCATAAAAGTGTTATTTATAAGATGGAATAGGTTCATTTTTTCAATAAACTAATAAGTACATGTTTTAAAACTTCTGTTTTAATTTATAATATCATAAAATGTCAAAGATATGGCCAATACCCAAAAGGTCTTCAAAAATCAAGCATATAAAAGTTTCCTGAAACCAAAAAAAGTTAGCATTGCTGTAACTCTAGGAAGCACGGCTGTTCAGTACAACCACGGAAATGGGTTCGATCTTTTGAAGTCCAAGAAGCATGAGCTACAACAGTCATGATTTTCCATTTAGAAGTTCAAAAGCCAATACTCAAGGTGGATGAGAAAATGATAAAATAGATGTACTCAGAGATTACCAGTGAGAATGTCAGATAGTTTGAGTTTTTTTGAGGGGTGGAGAATAAATTGGAAATATCGAAAGCTTTGAAGTGTTTGACCAGATATTGATCTTTTTAAGGACCTAAATGTACTTCAAGGGGAAAAGAACACTGTGTATAAAGATCTACATTGACTTGTATGTTAATAACAGTAAGAAATTTAAAACAATTTGAATCTTGGGATAAAAAAAGAGTAGCTTAGAAAATTAAAATATTGCCACTTAATTTTATGCAACTCTTAAAAGAAATGCTTGCGTTGTCATTTTGGCATATAAACTTGAATACAGTAGGGTTAGAAATATACATGTAATTACACACTTTTTTAAAATGCAGATAGACCTATGGATATTATTTTCTTTTTTCTGTATTTCTGCATCTTTTGTAATAGTCCTCTGCTTGTTTATAATTGATTTTAAAGTAAACTGTATTGGGGATTATTCAGCATTTCCCTATACTTGGCGGTTTAACTCCTGGCTTCTTCCCTCCATCCCTTCCTGGGCGCTCAGCATCTCTCATCAGAGAGCTCTGTGTGGGCGGAGGCAGCAGCGCCCCCTGATTTACACACAGGGCCGTGTCTGTGCATTCAGAAAGCCCCAGTCCGCCTGCTCTCCCAGCGCCTGTGTCATCTTTGCTCTTAGAGGTGCCTGGCTTGGATGAAGGAGGGTGGCTTTCTATTTCACAGGTGTCACTTTGATCCACGTCCTCAGTCTCCCAGTCCCCTGACGTGTGCCATGCTAAGTTCGTTCTCCACTCTCCGTGGTCCCCTGGCACTGAAGGCAGCATTCCCTTAGGGGCTCCTTGGGATTCTGTTCTTTGGGGAGGGGAGTTTTCCCCTGGTTGCTCAGCATCCCTACGGTGTGCGTCAGGGCCATCAGCAGGGTTCAGACAGAACATGGTGCTCCCCGAAGTCAGAGAATCCCCTGAGTCTTTCTTATACATCTTTCTCTTACACACACACACACATATACACGTTCTAAGTATTGTAATTACTTGAAGCCTGGATCAAACACTTAGATCAGCCACAGAAGATGTACCTGGATGTGACCTGTTCCACTGACAGGTGCTCAACAGGAGGGATGTGCTTCCCAGCTGAGCCCATGGGTCGAGACTCACAACAGAACACTCTGGAAGTGCCGTGGCTGCTGGCAGGTGGTGGTGGGCTTCCCAGGACCGGCCTCCGGGCCAGACTCACCCAGTCCTCCTCAGAGGAGGTGCTGCCTTTGCTCCCTATCTGTGGAATGCAAGAGCATTTTGTCCCTGCCGGCCTGCAGCATTGGAAGAGCAGGTGGCCACTCACGGGCTGAATGACAGGTTTCTTCTGTCTACATCCACATCTCTAAATACAATAATAGAAACATTTTATCATCCCTACTTTTATTTGGTGCTCCTCAAATTAAAGCAACAAATATTTACTCAATCCCTTTCCTGTGGCAGGCACCGTGCTGGGGCTGAAAAAGGCACAGGTCCCAGCCACGCAGACGGAGGATAGACAGAGACACCTGCTTCAAGATGGTGAAACACGTGGGTGCGCGAGATAGATCCCAGAGGACAGGCGCAGAACCCAGTTCGAGAGGGGCTGCTTTCTGGAGAAAGTGTGATCTGAATCAATCCTGCAGGAGGAACAGAAAGTGGTGAGAGATGGACGGGAATGTGTGGTGTGTGTGTGCTGGGCTAGGCTGGCGGGAGCTGTTTCCGGCAGAGGACACAGGGTGTCCAAATGATGGGAAGCAAGACAAGTCGTTAGTCACAGGCCGCTGACAAGGAGAGCGACTTCTAGTGGTGTGGTCAGCTTCGCTGCACTCCAGCCAGGTCCTGGGCTAAGGACAGTGGCTCAGCAATGTCTTCCTTCCCGTGTGTCAAAGACGGATGTCACTCCACCCCCTGCCAGCATGTGGAGCCACACCCTTACCAGCACTCCTGCCCCAACAAATCAACTCAGCCATTCATTTTCTCCTCCCATCTTTTATTTAACTCTCATGAATAAGGAATAAAAGTAATCACTATGGTAATAATAGCTAAGTGTGAGCTAACAATACTGCGGTAATTTCTGAGCATCCCTCTAGCCCTTCACAATGACAGCTGGCTCTGTCTTTGAAGGTGAGACTTTACCTAAAACAATGATTAAGGCCAAATAAATATTTAATGCTTAATTTTTAGCCAGAAGGAGATAATATGCATAATGTTTAAACGTTAATACATATTACCCCCAATTTTACAAAATCAAACCTATAGTCATTTCCTGCTGTGGTTCTGTGTCTTGTGAATCCGGGGACACTGGAAGTCATCGTCCCACACGGTGGAGGTGTATTTATAACACTGATGTTTAATGGATTTGTTGCCTTTGTGTTTCCCAACTGCTGAATTAAGGAATGGATGACTTGGATGTCTCTGAAGACGTAATCCCAGCAAGAATCGTTGGGCTCAGTAGTGTGAGTCACGTGCTCAGCATTTCTATAATGGAAGACCAGGGATACTTGAACGTAGACAAGGCCAGAGGAGAGGGCCCATGTGGGATTATCCTGTAGAGTGGCCACTGCTCAGTAGTGACAGGAAATAATTGCAATAGGCAATTTGCATTGGTAATTGGAAAATATTAAAATATTATCTGGACTCTATAAAGCAAACACAGGATTTTTTTTGTGTGTGTGTGTGTGTGTGTGTGTGTGTGTGTATGTGTGTGTGGTACTGGGGACTGAACCTAGGGGCAGTCTACCTCTGAGCTAGCTATACCCCCTGACCGTGTTTTATTTATTTTCTAATTTTTTTTTGTTTTTCAAACAGGGTTTCACTAGGACTTGCTAAATTGCTGAGGCTGGTCTCGAACCTGCGATCCTCTTGTCTCAGCCTCCCAAGTTCAGGCGTGTACCACTGCGCCCAGCTACCACACAGGATTCTTGATGAGAAAATGCACCTTTGCATGTCTGTGCCTATAGTCACATGGTTCACTGAAATAGATGCCATCTGGAAAGAGTCATTGGAAGTCACCTGAGAGTGAAGAAGAGCCAGGGGTGTGTGGAAGGAAGCATAGCCCAGTTTGTCACTAATTTCACCAGCTGGTGGAGATGACCTGGAAGTGCGGCTGGACTACCCCAGCCAGGGGCTGAGCCGCCTCTACCTGTGGGAAGGAGCGCAACGATGAGGCAGGCTTCCTGTTTACGGATTCAGTAGGATGTCGTGTGAAGTGTCTAACACATGGCAGATGTATTACAAGCAGGATTTTTAAAAAAAAAAACTTTTACTAAACAAGGTAGTTCTACTCAGCCATAAAGAAGAACAAAATTATGTCATTTGCAGGACAATGGATGGAACTGGAGAATATTATGCTAAGTGAGATTAGTCAGTCACAGAAAGTGAAAGGTCAGATGTTCTCCCTCATATGTGGATGCTAGGGAGAGATTGGGATACAAAAGGGACTCCAGACAAAGGAGGAGACACCCTAGTGGAGTGTTGGAGGGGCCTGAGGGAGGGGGCAAGGGAAGGGAGACTCCATGAAGGAAACACTTCAAAGGACATGATGTTCATACACAAATTTATCAGTGCCAATCTCAAGGTCGTGCGTGGGGAGAGTGGGAGAGTGGGGTGGGAGCTGGGGGAGGGCTTCCGAGTGCTGTCTCTATCACTCTGAACTTCATCACGAGGTGTGATTACAATGCACCGGTAGAAAAATGAATAAAATAAAATAATAAAAACTGTTACTAAGAAGCATTCTCTGATCTATAGACTCTTACACAGGGTCTCATGAAGGGCAACGAACAAAGGGGAAAGTGTCGTTTTCTTTTTTATTTATGTCTCTGACCTGGAAGGTTCTTATTTTCAAAGCGCGGGGTGGAAATGACTCGTGACTATGGGATTCAAAAAGCAGAGATGGGCTGGGTGGGGGTTCCTATCAAAGCGAGGCATAGAGCACGGGTGAAGGAAAGGGTGCCTATGTTTCATCCAATCACACTGAAGTTTCTGCCCAGGTGTAGATAAGAGAGTTCAGTCGTAACCGACTCTGCCGCCTTCTGACTCACAAGTAGCACTGGTAACTTCCCTCGTCTTCTGGGAGGAGCCCTCTCTGCCCCAGCGCCTGCAGCCCGAGGACCTGCCTCTCAAAGCCAAAGTTGAGTCACTGCGTTCCTTCTGAAGACCACTTCTGCCAACGGGTTTCTTCATCCAATTTAAGAAAAGAAAGATTCGCCAAGTCAGGGCATTCCGCTTACGCAGTCCCTCGGCTCCTGGGTTCAGAGGTAGTCTGGTTAAGGTCAACACCAAAGAAATGGAAAGGTAATTTTGGAAAGTCATACCATCAAAGAGAGTCGGTAGAAAATTCTAAAGAAAAGAAAAATTAACATTTCAAGTTCCCTCATGGTTGAATTCAGCTGCAACTTCTGATTTGCCAAAGGAAATAGTGATTCATCTCGTTCGTGGTGGCCCCCAAAAGGCTAAGTTTCTCTTGCTAAGGTTAGGCAAAGGTTTCTGTGACCACTGTGTATGCCCAAAGGCTAAGCTTCACTTAATCAGACTCTAAGGGGAGCTGAGGGATGTGGATTAGCACTGTGGAAATAATTTTCATTTCTTTGGGTTCTATCAACTAAACTATCCAACCTTTTAGTAATATAATGGATCTCACATTGAAAGGAAAGGTAATTTTCTTCATTAAAAAATTATAAATTCGTATGTAAGTGTACTTAAGTTACAGAGACATTAACAATTAAATTTGACTTATAGCATGAAGTAAAAAGTCAATTTTGGCAACTACATCCAGTTGCAATATTTCAGACAACTCCAAAAGGGATTTGCTCTGTTGAGAATGTAGCGTGCAGCGTAGGTTCATGAGCAGGAAGGTTATGGGAAATGTCTATATACAGTCATGTCCCATACTTCCTGTCCGCACTGGAGCTATGGTTTGGGCAGCTTTGGCCATGTTTGCCCAGGCACAACCCGAGATGCGGAGCGTGCACGTGCCTCTCGGGCAGCACTGGAGGTCCCCGGGACCCTGCCTGGGACTCACACACGTGCCCTGGGAGAGCAGAGGATGAACGCCCACAGGGCACACTCGACCAGCAGAGTGGCTGCTGATGGAAATGCTCCCTCCCTTCACCATTCTGAGACACTTTGCATGAGGCTCCAGAGAAAGTCCTGTGGGAGGAGCATCAGTGGGCCACAGAAGGGACCAGTGCATCCTTACGCTGGCTTTCCCCTGTTCCCTACTTGGCTTTCTGGAGTTGTTGTCTGTCGTGGTCCATTTGGTGTTGCTATAACAGAATGCCACAGGCTGGGAGATTTGTAAAGAAGAAAAGGTATTTCTCACAGCTCTGTGGCAGAAGCCCAAAGAGCAGGAGAGAGAGCCAGAGGGCAGAGGCCTGAGCTCGCGTTTCCAGCAAGGCCCCTCTCTGGGAACCTATCCTCTCCCGCAGTAACGTCGGGGCCCTCGGGACCCAGCCGCCTCTGACGGTCCCACCGCTGTCCCGCCACTGCTGTACTGTAGATGGTGCTTCTAACATGTGAACTCTGGGGGACGTATTCCAACCATAGATTATCTACTGCCTTATGCCAAGTGACCTCGAGACTCAGAGACTTAAAACAACACACCTTTATTCTCATGGTCTCTGTGGTCAACAATCGAGAAGCTGCTGCGTCTGAGGGGTGTGGCTCAGAGTCTCTCATGAGGGTGCAGTCCAGTGTTGGCCAGGGGTGCACCCTCGGGAGGCCGGCTGGGGATCCGTGTCTGAACTCACGCTGCGGCTGTGAACGGGACTGCTCCGCTTCCCACCACCCGGCCTTCTGCTCCCCGCGTGCAGCTAGCATCCCCAGAGGGCCAGGGAGCACGAAGCGGTGTCTCTATTACCTGGTTCAGAAGGGACACATGGTGGCTTCCGCTATATGCTGCTGATGGCATAGACCTAGTCGGATTCAGTGTGGGGCACCACAGAGCAGACAGAGGACACAGGGACATTGAGTGACCTTGGAGTCAGCCACGGCCCTCAGTGCCCCATTCACAACCCAGAAGGGGCCACTTCCAAAAGCCACTTTGTTCTGCACAGAATGATCTTGCCTCCCATGCCCCATGTGTTGAACCCTAATGGCCAACGTGACGGTATCTGGAGGTGGCGCCTGGGGGGACAATTGAGTCATGAGGGATTAGTGACCTTCTAGGAGGAGACCTCAGAGAGCCTGCTTTCCTCCTCTCTCCACCAGGTGAGGTCCAGCAAGAAGGCATCTGCAAACCAGGAGGAAGGCCCGCTGGTGCTCAGCCTTACCGTCATCAAACTCCCCAGTCTCCTGACCTGCGGGAAATGTGTTTCTGCTGTTCTAGCCACCCAGTCCCCTAGCTCCTAATCAGTGTTATTTTTTCCATAGCAGCATTCCAAATAATCGAGTTATTTTTAAAGGAAAACATAAGTACGTAGGAAAGTCTTTTATCACAGACTCTGCTCGCAGGTAGAAACAATGCTAAAACAGCGAATGATTTTCTCTTTATAATTTGTTCAATAAAGTAGATGCAGATGTGTATGTATCGATGTGGAAAGATGTCCAAAATGTATTTTAAAAGCAAGATGCAGAAGTAGCCGGGCGTGGTAGCGCATCCCTGTAATCCCAGTACTTGGGACGCTGAGACAGGAGGATCACAGGTTTGAGGACAGCCTCTGCAAATAGTGAGAGTCTCAACAACCTAGCGAGACCCTGTTTCAAAATAAAAATAAAATAGGTTGGGGTTGTACTTGGAGGTAGAATGCTCCTGGGTTCAATTCCCCAGTACCACACACACAAAAATATATATTTAAGATGTAGAACTGTTCTAGCATATGCATAAAACTGAAAGGCTTTAAGGGAAACTTTTTAATAGTTGATTGTGTTAATTTGGGGGGAGAAGAAGATGAGGAAAGAAAGATTTTTCTAACTTTCATCTTATTTTTCTGAGCGCTACTTGAATTTTTGAAACACATTTATGTATTCCCTTAAAAATACCTTGATTTTTTTGGACTGGTGAGATCATGAGCAATGGTTCATTTCTCTATAATTTTCTGCAGGAAAAGGTCCTGCTTTTAAAAATAAAAACTTTATCAATCCAAGAAACTGTCTCCTGTCAGTAAACATGGAAGGCGTGAAATTCAGAGCCTGCGAAGTGAAAACAGTTCAAGGGGCCTGTGTTTGGTCTCCCAGCGAGCTGCGGTATAGACACGATAATCCTTGCACACAGAAGGAGAGGTGGGCAGCTTTCTGAGCTGTAGGGATCCTTTTGTTCAAGGTCTGCACTCTTCTGGAGGGCCCTGTGCTGGCTGAAACTCGAGTTCTCTTAACACCATATCAAAACTGGGGCTACATGGTAGAATCACCCAGAAGCATGTCCCAGAGTCTTGTTCTTGTACTCCGTAACCTTTCATTTTCCAAATGAACGGGGAACTCCTCAAGAGTACGATACCAACATAACTTGAATTCGGATGTAAGGCGGTTGAAAGTGATTCCTATTATTTGCTCACCGGAAAACAGGTGAATGTTTTTATCTTGGAAATGGCAGGGGATAGATGCCGCCCAACAGGTGGTAAAGGGAAAGGTGTCTGTTGTATCCTCAGGATCTTCTCTTGACCGCCCCATTAGAGCCAGCGAAATGGGGGCCAAATCCTGGCCTGGCCTGGAATCCCCCAGGGCCACAGAGAGCTTGGCTGCTGTGGACAGCGGCCACCAGGGGGCAGCAATTGCATCCAGAATTGGCCTGTGTGGTTCTGTGTCTAGGTGGCCAAGTGGTTGTGTGGCTCTACCAGGGAGCTTATTAACCCCAGGGAACACAGCCCCACGTCCTAACCTTGACTTTGAAAAACCACACCAATGTAGCTATGGCAAGATTTGACTGTCATAAGTAACAGATGTCTTTGATAGCCTATAATCTCCTAATAATGCCAACGTATGTTCGAACCAGAGAAGCATTTATAGTAATCTGTTCAAGAGTTTGAATTGCCAACTCATTATACTAGAGCTATAAGGAACAGAAGAGGCAGCCAACAATACTTTTCAAAACCTTTCTTCAATAAGGAGGCAGAAAGTGTAATTTTAGAAGATAAACATCTTTCCCAATGATTGGGGCATTTCTTGGTTAGCAAGTGAATGCCCTATGATTTCATTAGCAAATCAAGTATCCTTGTGAAGTTTTCTGTGTTATCAGTGAGGCATGGTCGTGCATGGCTGCGTCCTGTGTCCTTTGAGGGCTCCAGGCTGTGGCATAGTGACGTTTCCATTCTGACCTGTGGGGACACTGGCAAGAATCGCTGTCACATGTGCAATGCTAGATCAGTCAGGAGGTGGCCAATCCCTGTGACACACATCACTTTCCACTCATCCCGATGGGATTGACAGTGCCTTGCACAGCCCTAGCTGACTTTCATCCGTTAACAGAGACACAAACGCGAGACTAGATCAAAATCATGTTAATGGGCTAAAAGCTCAAAGTATGATGGAAATACAGAAAAAGATGTTAAAGAGTTTCTATCATAAAGGGCCTTGGTGGTCCTACCAGTTTTGTCTCCTAAAGAGTCCTGGGCCCACTGAGCTCTGAGTGGCCTCGGAGAAAAGTTACCTCTATCACAATCATGGGTGCTGTTGGGTTTTTCCTTTTTGCCTTCTGATGGTGAATTTGTAATGTAAGGATTTAAGAACACGCAGAACACAGTGGATAGTGGATATAAATGTGGTTAAAAATGGCCTTGCAGCAACAGAAAGGTCAGTAGCTACAAATGCAAATTGTGTGCAAACCTACTTCCTTCTGCTCATTTGCTCTTAACTCCTTTTACCCAACTGAACAGAGTGGTAAATATTAATAAAATATGCAAATTCATATGTCTTCTCAGTTTCATCTTCTGTAGGAGAAGTCTCAAACAGGGATTCTTTTTCTTTCTCTGTCCTCTGTCATTCTTTTGGATAGGAAAGACCATGCAGAGCCGGGCGTGGTGGCACACGCATGTAATCTGTAATCCCAGTACTTGGGAGGCTGAGACAGGAGGATCACAGTCTCAGCAATTTAGTGAGGCCCTCGGCAACTTAGTGAGACCCTGTTTCCAAATTAAAAAATAAAATAGGGTTGGGGGGTATAGCTCAGAGGTAGACTGCCTCTGGGCTCAATCCCTAGCAATACACACACACACACAAACACACACACACCCACATACTCACACACATGGAAGACTCTGCAGTGTTTTTTTTTATGCCAGATTGTGACTAATTCCACTCTTGACCCAATTTACTATTTTCATAATTGCCACAAAATATTCATAATCTCCACAAATTTAACCATTAAATGCCACTTCGTTAGCTCACAATTTTTTGTTCCTGATGTGAAAGTAGGAAGCCCTTGCTTTGTGAACCCCACATGGCTCATGATTTGAAGCTGTTTTTGGAAAGTTTCATGGAGAGTCCTGAAGGACGTGGCTACCAGCCTCAAGGGCAAATTCTTATTTACATCCTGGTTTTATCTGGGGAAAGAAAAAAATTTCTATTGGAAAGTTGACTTGCGGACATTAACACAAATGTAAATGACAAAGAAAAACTTCTTTTCATAGCTATGTTCCAAATGTTTCCCCTTGGGGCATCTTCAGCGTGGGAAGCAGAGCTTTAGGCAGCCTGTGTGGCGTGTCCAGGACTGTAGGTTGGCTGGCATCTGAGACACACAGGGAGAGCTGAGGGGACTGTACTGTCTGCTCAGGATGGGGGTGACCAGACTTCAGGAGGGAGAGTGGGCGGAGGGAGCCCTGAAGGCTGGGAATGGACAAGAGACACCGAGAAAAATGTATTCTGAGTTTTGGAGTGAAATACCATATGTCAGCGAAAGCAAGTACTGCAGTAGGGTCTTCTACCAAATCAGTAGTCGACGTCTACCGCTCACTCGTGCTTGCTAGAAAAGAATTCCTTCTGGGAGAAACTGAAGGTGTACCGAGTCCAGCTGTACCGCCAGGTTAGACCGAAAGCGACTGTCTACAGAAAAGATTACAAATGGGATGAGAAAGGATTTTCAGTGATGTGCTTTTCAAGCTAGAGAATCGCTCCTTCTCCAAGACCCCACGTCTCTCATAATTCACATGGGATGCGCAGAAGCTTAGCTTTCCCAACAGTAAATCCTCGCAGTTTTTTTAGAAGAATGACTGTCCTCAACGTGTGCTCCTCCGGGCGTGGTAGGAAGCGAGGATTTTGAAGACAGGAATATATAAGCACGGTGTCTGAAGGACCATAAGTCTCTAGATGTAAAAGGTCCAGAAACCAGCAGCGACGTGGTGTGGTCTGAATTTTTGTCACTTGCAGTGCACAGTCTCCTCCCTGCTTTTGATGCAGAGGGCCGCCCTGGCGAGCCTCAGGTCAGACCAAACGAGAAGAGTCGCAGGATAAGGGAACAAGGACAGGACCTGGCAGCTGAGGCCGTTTGCCAGACATCTGCCATCGGTATCCAGCTCGGCCTCGCCCTGGGCCAGCCCCCAGTGGGAGAAACCCGGGGCTTCTCTGGGAGAGGAGCAACTGTCCAGCTCACCTGTGCCTGGGGTTAGGATGAGCTAGCTGCCGCAGACCTGCAGGTGGAGGAGGGGCAGCGGGGAGAAGGTTCCTTTTGGCTGGGGGTAACTGGCCTGAGGACAGAGAAGCCAGTGTCCTGCACGGAGCTGCGCAGGGAACTCTGAGGTCTGTTCTGGTCAAAGCCCTGGCCGCCGTCTTGGCCATTACTAAAGCAACGTCCCCACCTGGCTGTCTACGCTTCCCACTCGTGACCTTAGCTGAAGCCTCATCTTCGATCCTAAACTTTCCTCCCCAGACCTCCCCGGGTCACCGAATCTGCGCCTTTGTGGGCGTGGGCTTGCGATCCCTCCGCACACCCCCACTCATCAGGGCACTGTGAGAGTTACACTAGAGGCTGCTGGGGGGACGCTGTGGTCTCAGGGAGAGTGCAGGGCGCTGAGGGGACACGGCTTGGAAGAGACGGAGAGCAGGATCAAAGATGACAAAGAGTATGGATGCCGACTTCCTCCCTCCTTTAAAGAAACCTCTGTCATGCTCTCTTTCGTCTCCCCAGTTAGTGGAAGGATTCTAGTTACGACTCGCCGGTGGCTGGGATTCCTGGCGTGCTCCACCATGCCTGGCATTTCTCCATTGTTTTCGTATTGGAGCCTCTTGGAGCATCTCACCATAGCGATGATATCGAATCTCAGGGCTTCAAGTTCCATCTGTGGGCAATGCTTCCCCGATCAACACATCCCACCTGGACTTCTCCCTTAACTCCCGACTAATATGCACACCACCTCCTACTTGACAGCTCTCCGGGGATGTCTAAGACACATCGTAGCTGTGATAGATCGCGGACTGAACACAGCCTGCCTCTAAGCTCAGCCTCCTCCACACATGGGTTCCTCGTCTCAGTAAATGACAGCACAGTCCCACCGGCTGCTCACACCCAAAGCCTCCAGGCCACCTTGGGTCTCTGTTCTCTGATCCTCAACCACGCCATCCCCCAGTCCTGCTGGCCTGCTTCAGGTCACATGGCTCACGGAATCTTGATCTGAAATAGCCCCCTGCCTGGTCCTCTGTCTATTCTAGTTTCCCTGGATGTCCTCAGCCTGGCAACTGGAAGGATTCTTTCAGAAAGAAGATGGCGTGATGCTCCTGCCCCCACACTCTCCAGTGCCTTTCCACGGCCCCCAGTCATCCACCCCGGCTCCCCTGTGACCTCTCTGCCCATGTCCTTAGCACACTCTCTCCCCAGGACTTGCTCCTGGTCCCCCCTCTGACTGGAAAACCTTCCCCAGAAATCCCCAGGAGCATGCACTTCCCTCCCCTGCATCCTGGTGCAACACACCGCCTTCTCTGCAGGGCCTGCTGGGACCCACACCCAGGAACCTCCTGGTTTCACATTTCTGCATCTCGTTTATCACAGTCAGGCGCTTTCTGAGTTTCACGTGCTTGTAAATGCTCTCCCTCTAGTGAATCCTGTGCTCCATCGGGGTGTAGAATGGTGTTTTGTTTACTTCTGGTCCCACCTAGACAATGATGGGCACATAGGAGGCACTCAGGAGACACTGGCTGAGTAGATGAATAACAAAAAATAAATTGATATTTCTACATGCCCTCCCAAGAACCCCAAAGAGAGATTAATAATGCTACTTTCTGCAGGCAGATTGAAAAACAGTTTCCCCCCTACTCATTTATATGCATCACGGTTTTATTATACATGTTTTAAGACACTTAAATACTGAAAAACAAAGTTTTTCAGTATTTAAGTGAATTAATTAAAAAACTGAGAAGCTACGTTTTACAGAAAATTAAATGTAAACAAAAAGTTTAAATGATTATAAAAGATCTGGGGAAAAATCACATTAGGAAGCTACAAAGGTCAAAGCAAACATTTAAAAGTTATGGACAGGTAGGGATGAAATTGTTTTGAAAACTTGAAGCCAGATGAGGGGTTCTCATTCCTGCCGTTGATCTGCTATGAAATCTACAAGTGACATATAAAATAGTAATATGGCAGCTTTGCGTTAGCAGAGATCTCATGCTCCGAATGATCGGAAAGCACAGAGATCCTTACAGAGCCACTCGGCAGCCTCTGACTGACTTCAGCCACGTGTGGCCCTCTGCCAGGCACCTGCTGTTGTTCTGCTAAAGCAGTAGTGATATGTGTGTCCCTACTTTGTAAGTAAAGGTTCCGAGAAAGGGAAAAACCACCGGGCGTGGTGGCGCACGCTTGTAATCCTAGTACTTTGGGAGGCAGAGAACAGAGGATCCAGGTTCGCGGCCAGCCTCAGCTCTCTCTCTCTCTCTCTCTCTCTACGTAGTGAGGCCCTCCACAACTTCGTGAGACCCGGTTTCTAAATAAAGTATAAAAAATAGGGCCGGGGGTGTAGCGCGGAGGTAGAACGCCCCTGGGTTCAATGCCCGGTAGCACAAAAAAAAAAAAAAAAAGGGAAAAACCTCAGTATTAAATGGGAAAAAATTCCAATAAAGTGTCATTTTAATTGGAGACATGATATTTTACTTTATCATATCAAAATTTATTTAGGAGCCGGGCATGGTGGCGCATGCTTGTAATTCCAGTACTTGGGAGGCTGAGACAGGA
Source organism: Glis glis (assembly GCA_004027185.1). Lineage (NCBI taxonomy): Eukaryota > Metazoa > Chordata > Mammalia > Rodentia > Gliridae > Glis > Glis glis. Next base: position 18,057 of record PVJS01000379.1, read on the forward strand.
GGATCCGGGTTCACGGCCAGCCTCAGCTACTTAGTGAGGCCCTCCGCAACTTAGTGAGACCCTGTTTCAAAATAAAGAATAAAAAATAGGGCTGGGAGTGGAGCTCGGAGGTAGAATGCCTCTGGGTTCAATCCCCAGTACCACAAAAAATAAATAAATAAATAATTTAGGGAGTGTATTTTGTCTATATTTACCTATAAATGAATTAAATCACTGAGATTTTCAAATAGTTCATAAAATATGGCCTCAAGATCATCTTCTCTCACTATGAGGGCAGAAAGGCTATCCTTGAAGGACTAGTTTTCAGTAGTCTGCGAGTGATAATGAAGATCCCAGAGGCTGGGTAGGGTCACAGGAGGGGCGGGTTTGCTAAGGATGAGCAGGAGCGCCCGGGGGAGATGGTAGGTAGACAGAGGGGGCATCCTCGGATACCCTCACCCGAACCCTTCTCGCTGCCACGGCTGAGCCATTGCTGTCTACAAACCCGGAGACTGTGGGAAGCTCAGAACACCCTGGAAGATTTGAGGAACACCCTCTTCCCTGAGTAATCCCTCTTATCATCCCGGCCTGCTCTCCCTTGCTCATTTGTCTCCATCCTGTCTCTTGGGACAGGTCCTGCCAGGGATACTCTCAGGCAGATAGCATGTTACATGTCTACCACCTTCCACACACACGAAAATGAGCACACGTGTATGTTACACATGCCCCCGGGATGAATTTATATATGGTACTTGTCTACACAGGAGTACCATAAAATTGTTTATAGGCCCTAGAATAGGAGCTAAAAAATAAAATTAAACCAACACAAGACTTAATTATACACAATTTATTGGTAACGAACCATTGAAGAAAAGTTTCTATAATAACAAAAATAAGTGACAGACCACAATCTGCCTTAGAATACTATTTGTTGAAATTATTTTGGGGGTAGCATTTTTTTTTGCGGCAGTGGGGATTGAACCAAGGGGTATTCTACCTCTGAGCTACACCCTCCACCCTATTTTTTATTCTTTATTTTGAAACAGGGTCTCACTAAGTTGCAGAGGGCCTCACTAAGTAGCTGAGGCTGGCTGAGAACTTGCGATCCTCCTGACTCAGCCTCCCAAGTACAGGTTGGGGGTTAGCATTTGAATTTCCTTTATCTTCCAGATTAGGTTAATAGAATTTTCCCCTTGTCTCTGACTATTTTTCCTGTCTCACAGAGATTATAGAAATTGATGGTGTACTCAATCTGCTTACAAGTACACTAGAAGCTTTTTAGCAGATAATTTGTTAAATAAAGGGGGGGTTCACAGGAGGGTTTGTTTTCTGAGGCAATGTTCAAGGAAGGGTCCCGGCTCCGTGGGAGCTGATCCTACTGTGCGCCATCAGTTCCGTACATGACAGCCCCATCCAGAATGAGCGACCTTTGAAGGAAGCGCGGGCGGACTTTTTCCTTCCAACTACCAGAGTCATTGCTCATGTCAGATTTTCCTAAAATTGCCTGCACTTTAACTGCCCTGATGAAATGGTTACAATACCAGTCCTGATTTAAAATAATTCCCACATCAGCATCCCATCTCCACTTTCTCATGCATCAGAATGGGAGCTCCACGCCCTGACTGGGTTCCATGGTTCTAGATCTGTCCTGGCACAGGCACCCGTGCACATGTGCCCGAAGTGGGTCCTGTCTGTTCATTTCTGTTGTTTAAATGCCCTCTGTTAATGCTGAAGTCTTTAGAAATGCTTAAGAGTGTTTCATATATAGTCACCATTTTTCAGAAGCTACAAAAAAGCTTTTTTTTTTGAGGAAGTATAATAAAATAGTCATCAAAATTCTCTATGTCTCAGCAAAGGGTTGAAATCAGAAGTTTAAGCGAAGGGCTTCATCCGGAAAGTGCTGCTATGATGTGGATGGAATGAAATGAAAGCAACCTTCACGCAAGAAAATTGAGCCCCGATGACATGTTAGAAATGCTTACAAGTTAGGCCTTTAAACTATGAGTCAGAACCCACGATTCTGAAGCATTTCTCAGTAACCATGAAGGCAGTTTTTAACAGAGTCGTTTTCACCCTCCCCATAGTGGTAGCTGGAAAAGATAGACTCCTACACGGAGTGGGTGGGCGTGCTGGGGAGGAGCTTCCGATCTGCGTGGGACGCCATGGGCGGCTGGGGATGCGTGGCCCCCCGACTCACCCAGCCTCAGCCTGGCCCGGTGCTTCTGAGCCCTTGATTGATCTGTTCTCCCTCAAAGCCAACGCATACTTTCGAGTGCCAGCTTAGCTCTTACTAAAACACACGGGTTTGCATCACATCGCCTGGGTGCATGGAATCAATTATTAAGATCCGTTCACACACACTTTTGTTATTCGAGCTGCACATGTAAATAGCTTATTGAGTTGTTCCATTTTAAAGTAAAGCTGCCACGTCATTCAATAAATACGTTAAATTCGGCATTTCATTTGAAATTCTCCAAGTCCTTGGGTGGCTACGTCCAGAGGCTTTGCCCTGGAAAAGATTCTGCTTGCCCAAGCTAACCCACAGATGCCTGGTCTGCTCAGTCACTTTAGATATGTCCTTGGTCCTCACGAGCCCCTGCAGTAACAGTGACAACAATACTCTTGACAGATGAGGTCCAGAGCAGTTAGAAGTTATTTGGGCTGAATCTCAGAGCCAGGATTTGAAGGCTGCCGAGGCCCCGACTTCCTCCCTCCTGTAGCTTCAGGAATCTAGAGGGGTAGTTGCTCCTGGGGCAGGAGTTCCAACAGGTTCCAATACTGCACTCCCAGTGTCCTGCATGAGGCAGGGAGGGAGGAAGGGAGGCAGGGAAGGAGAGAAAGAGAGGTTGAGCGCTTTTTTATTGTCATTGAGAAAAGCCTGTCTTCTAGAAAATCCAGTCGCATAGGTAAACATGGGTTCAACCGCGGCTCATCTGATGGGATGACATGAACATGGCTGTGCGCTCCTGAGCGTGTGTGTGAAGTCTCTGTGCTAGCTTGCCCAGGCACACAATGTGAAGTGGCAACACTAGCATCAAAAGTTAGCGTGGGGATCCAAGGTCAGGGCTAGGAATGCTGTGTGAGACCTCAGAGGGAGTTGGCCACAGAGGAGGAGGAAGACGATGGGTCGCCCCAGCGGGCAGCAAGGACTCCAATAGGTCAGAGCAAGTGACTCATCAGGGAGACGAGCAAAGACACCAGTCTCCTCCTCAGAGATGTGGGGGAGATGTACAGCCGCCTGCTCACCACAGCTGCACCCGTCACGATTCTACCAACTCTAACCTGCAATTATGATGATCCCAATTCCCCTAAACTTTATGAAGCGGATACTCCGTGCAAAATACAACCCGAGAAAGCGGAAGGAGTTTATTAGATTTTATTGCAGAATCTCTGTTCCAACAACATGGTACTACCTTCAAAGTAATTCCTACGGGACTAAGACGAAACACTTCTCCCCCAGGCAGACGACAAACACGATTGCTAGAGAGGCCCACATATCCCTGAACAACATATTTTAGTTCTGCCCTCTACACATAACTAAACCTGACGTCACAGCAAGAAGGCAAACGGCTCAGCCACAGGACTTCCCGGCTGCAGGAGCCACGACAGGGTCCACAGATGGTTTTCCTGTCCAGAGAAGATGTGCGTGTGGTGGCTCGAGAGGCCATTCTGTCTGAAGCAGCCTTCCCAGGGAGCTAGGCTTTTCTTACCTGTCCACACGCCGATCCAGCATGATTTAGCCCTTCTGTTTGACCCCGCATGGTGTGTGAGCTCAGGCCAGTTGTCTAGATCACCAGTAACCGTCCTGGGGATGAAATCAGACGTACTGAGATAAATCCTCCAGGTAGATACTGACTGTGGGATCTTTAATCCACAACTTCCTTTATTTAATTTTTAACAGTTTCCAATAACTGCTAATTATTTCACTGAACTCTTCTAAATAGTTTCAAGCGTACTCTCTGGGGAGCCCAGGTTGTACCCACCCAGCCCTCCAGCTGTGATGTCAGCAGGCCCCAACAGTGCTGAGATGTTTCCCACTGAGGCTCTGGTAACCAAGGAACGACAGCCACTTTCTGGCTGCCCCTCGTTCGAGAACTACCTGCTAACTTGAGAAGTCAGGCACGGGAATGGAAAATTACCTTCCCCACTTGAGCTCTTAGTGTGGGTCTGCTCACTGGGGCCGACTCTGGTCCTGGGTCTGAAAAGTTGTAGGCAGCGCTCCCCAGAAAGGTGCAAATGACCAGCAGACTCCAGGCTCGTTCCTATCCACTTAGCATCCCTAAAGCTTTCTCAGGCGACCAGGTGGAGATACGTCTCTGGCAGATCTTTACACAGTCCACAAAGAGCTGCTTGTGAGAAAAGAGCCCAGCTTGCCAGGGGTCCCTGACTGCAGCCAACTGAGAGCAAGGGAGCACAGAGGACACGCAGCTGCCGGACCTTCAGGGCAGGTCCCAGGACCCTTCCCCAGAAAGGCCACAGCCTGGCTCTGACAGAGGCAGGGCATGAGGAGCGGGGCACAGGGTGCTAGGTGGGATTTGGGGGAGTGGTTTCAGAATGAGGCAAGAAGGGCTCCAGGCCTGCCCAAGAGAGGATGGAGAAAATAAAACTCGAGTTAAATTTTAAGGTTCAGTAGTCAGAACTTTAGGATAGGTTACCAGTTTTTGCTGTGTAGCAAATCACCTTAAAAGTTAGTAGTGTAATAAAACAACCAGTTTTTTTTGGCTTATAATTCTGCGGATCACCATTTTAACTGTGTGTGAGTGAGTGGGGGGTGCTCAGAGAGGGAGTTCTAGTGTCAGTAGCTGGTCAAGATGGACCGTTATGTTTTGGGGACGGCTGGCTGTAATAAGGGGCAGAAGAGTGGGGAAGACACCCCAGAAAATGTGAGATACACGGGAAAATGTCCTTCCTCCTGATGGAAGAAATAGAAAAGTCAACCGGTAGAGTTTACTTCCCCACTCTTTGACTCAGACACCCGTGACTTGCTCTGGCCAATCAAATATAGGAGGCAATGTTGTCTCTTTCGTGACCCTTAAGAGAACCCTGCCAATTACCAATGAACACCAATGAAATATCATTGAAACCTGAATTGCAATTTTAAGGAGAACATGGTGTGGAAAACTAGCTCTTTCAGATAGAGAACCAAATTCCCATCATATTTTAAGGTGTTGATCATTTGAGGAAAACTCAGCATCTCTCTTATGAGTTGTAAGCTTGTCATCGATCTTCACCTACCATCCATGAAGCACTAAGTTTCTTAAGAAATGGCAAGTGTTTGGGCTGGCATCATCCGTGTTTTGATTTCTACAGTCTGGTGCTCCGCTTCACTGAGGAAGCCTAGATTCCTTTTGCAGATGACTGTTGTCGCTGTTTGACTTCTAATCCAGTGGACTTTTGAATCATGGGCAGAAGATATGTCCCCCGGAAGCTGGAGACATTCACAGAGTGTTCTCTAAGCGCCTAAGGAGAAGACTGAGTCTTCTTAGACTCTACCGTGATGCAGAGGGGGGAACCCTGAGCCCCGCTCTGGGTGTGTCGGGGACTTACACTCATGCACACCATGCAGAGTACCCCGTTGCCCAAGAACAGGTGGGGCAGAGGAGACAGTGCTCAGAACTCATGAGGCTTCCTGTCCAAATGAGAAGCCAGCCACACAGATCAGCTGGGAGGAGTGTCAGAGAGATGTTTCCAAAAAAAGGAGCAGGTCCCAGGGGAAGACATTCATAGCCAAGGATGGCTGAGAAATCTCGATATTCCCTCATTAAGGTAACGTAGGGAAAGATGGCTCCCATTCGCCCTCTGGGCCCAGGATGATGAAGGACATCCAATTCCAGAACACGTAGTGGACTTTGAGAACTGGAAAATAGGCACATCTGCCATCGCTTCTGAAGTCAGGCCCAACAAACAAGAACCTGGTGGTTAAAATAACCAAGTTCCCTAACTACAATCAGCAAACATCTCACCCACAATTTACTCTCCAACTCCATGCCCTCTGGCCAGTTTTCACACTACACGCACTAACTCGTCTTTATCGGGATGAGATGGGTCGCAGGCAACAGGGTTACTCACCCCGGGTAATTCCCAAACCCTGCTGTGGCTAGATGGTGAAAACGCCACATCTAGGTACTGTTCTGCCTCGTGGTCAGGTATGTCGGTCTATTCAACTTTTGGAAAAAATCATTAGATTGCAAACTCGTATGCATGGTTTCTGTATGTTATGCTTCAATCACAAGCTCAGAAGAAGAAAAGCGATTACCTCTTCAATGCTTCCAACGCTGAGATTTGATGTCTCCTTACCTGTGTTTGTTGTGCTGAAAAAGGACATCTAGTGGCAGCTTGTGGGGGCGCGGGAGTGTTTTCCAGAGAAGCAAACGCTCTTGTGTACCCCGGCTGTGGTCACAACTGTGGAGCACACCCCTCCCCTCAAATCCGAGAGTGAAGGACAAGTCATGGTGAAACAGACACTGTAAAGGCTTCTGGGAGCCGCACTGCTGACCAGGAAAGAAGGGGATCAGGGTCCAACTGGACTGTGGCTAGAAGGGTGCTGGGGGCAAAGTGAGTACTGACTCCTCATAGCTGAGGGCGACTTGGATTTTACTCGTGTTTCACCAGCAGCTCACCACGATCGATCACTTACTGTGAGAATCACAGTCACAGGGAGAAAATCATCCCATTTCTACAGGGTCCTTGCAGGAAATACCCCAACCCAGAGAGCCCGGGCTTCATGTCTCTGACGGATACACCACACGGCTTGGGCTCACTTGGGACCGGGCTGTATTTCAGAGGAGTGGCAAGGCAGAAGAGACCCCGGCAGTGAGAACAGAGGGGAAGGAAGGTCTGAAACAGTGAGCTCCTTCATGTTTCAATTTGGATCTGCTCTTACCCCAGCTGACCTCCCAAATTGTTTATTTGTATAATGGTCATAATAGTCACTGTATGGGACAGGGGAGACATGTGGACCTCTGGGACTAACAGTTGGCTCTCGAATCCTAATTATGATCACTACTGGCTGAGAGAAGGCGGCCCCGGGTAGCACTTGGCTTCTTAGCAGGGCTGACTTCAGATCCCTCTCCTGTTCTTCTTCAGTCTCCGTTCTTGCTGGGTAACACCTGTGTTGAACCAGCTGTCGAACATTTTGAATGGAGACTTCTGTCTCCCTGAGCTTTATTTCCCTGAGCATTATTTATATGGAGACAGTGATGCCTTCTTTGCCAGTTACTGTAAAGAAGAAATGAGATGACGCAATGTTTTCCAGACGTCCATGTTCACTAATGCAATTCATACCCGGAGACCTTGCTAAAATGCAGAGTTTGATTCAGTAGGTTTCAGCTGGGTCTGAGATTCGGCATTTCTAGGAAGTCCCCTGGTGGTGCCCATGGTGTCGGTCCAAAGACCTTAATTCAAGTAGTAAGGAGATAATGTTTGCAAAGCTCCTGGTACATAAAAATGTGGTCAGAAATAGTTGCCAATCATGATTCTCAATTATCATCATCATAAAACTGACCTATGTGAATTGTCCTCGTCTCTTATAAACATATATTGTGCTGTTGTGTTACCAAACAACACGATAATGATAACTGCTATTAAATTATAGGAGCTAAGCTGGGCATGGTGATACACACTTGTAATCCTAGTACTTGGAGGCTGAGACAGGAGGATCGTAGGTTCGAGACTAGCCTCAGTAATAGTGAGAATCTCAGCAACCTAGTGAGACTCTGTTTCAAAACAAAACAAAACAAAACAAAAGGGTGGGGGGCTGGGGTGTAGCTTGGAGGTAGAATGCCCCTGGGTCGAATCCTCAGTACCTCTAAAAAATGATAGCAGCTAAATTTATTGTAAACTTGACTTGATTTTAGCAATTGACTTTGTCCATATTGCAAAATTTTTTATATTCACAATTTTGAATACCAGAGATTGGTATTGAGATCTTTGTGAATTTACAACATATTTTTATTCTCTCACCATTGAAGTAAATAAAGGAGAAACTATAATCTATTGGATTGCATTGGAGAATTCTTAGTCTCACCCAGTTAGACATATTATTATCAATAATAATACTTGTTAGCTTCATCAAGGAGCAAAATGTTATGCCTGACCTGATACCAGTTGTTACATAGAGAGAAAAGGTACACGTTGTGTTTTCTCAAAATGGGTGTCGTGTTTGGAAATGAAGAAGTTACGCCTCCATTTTTCTTTCTATATAATGTAGTTTCGTGTTGCTTAAATTTTACATAATTCCTCTGTTTGACATTTATAGCTTGAAAATTAAAGAACAATAATTATTATTTTGCGTCTTTGGCTACCTTGAGTCTCTGGAACCCAAGTATCTTTGTAAAATAGAGAAAATGTTCTTAATAGTGAAATGTTTCCTCTTAATGTCAGTTTTTTGTCTTTTTTTAAAAAATCACAGTGAACTACACAGTGACACAGTCGTCCCTAAAGCCTAACCCTTTGGCAGTCAGGCAGGTATTTGGGGACACAACTGCATATTGTGCTGGCAGTTCAGGTCTTCTGGGTCTTTGGCTTAAACTCTGAAAAAATTAATATCATTCCACAAGTAGAATCGACTGAAGATAGACACACTGTAGAACAAAGTGATAGTCATATTTGGGGGATATTTTTTTCCCCAATCACAGAAGGGATCGTACAAAAGGCAAATTCATGCCTCAAAACCAACCCACAGGAAAATGTGTTGTCCGTGACTTGCAATATCAAATTATAGACTCCTTGACCTGGCAGGCCTATAGAGGGACTGTGTATCCCAATCTCATGATTAGGCAAAGGAACCAAGGCCTCCAGGGGTTACATAGCTCTAACAGAGCGGCTGTTGGAACTAATGTCAGTGGGGAGTCCTGCATCGGTGTGAAGTAAACTTCTATAACTAGATCTCTCTCCTTGGTGTTTCAAATTACTTCCAGTAGAAGCTGTAAAATTATTTTGTGAGTTTTGAAGTTCTAGAGGCAGCGATTTACATCTGTTATGCAATTTTTTGGGTGCTATGGGACAAACCAGTCTTCAACTTGGGAAACCTCTCCCAGTCTTCAGCTTGGGAAATGGCTTTACCCTAGAACATCCAGAAACACCATCATTTTGGGGACCATTTCTGCAGTTCTGAAGTTCCCGTCTACTCCCACGTGCCTGGGCCTCACACGACTGCGGATTTGGAGCGGGGATCTAAAGATCCTATGGAAACCACAGACTCCGAACGAGGTCGCCGAAGGTGGAAATCACAGACAAATGTCCCAAGTTATTTCCATGGTTTAGTTTTTCAATTAAAATGAGAAACTGCTATAAGAAAAATATTCCTTCAGATAGGACGCGTGAAGCTCCTAACACCCAATCTTCGCTTTCACGTGAACGGAGGGTGTGTAAATTATTCAATGTGGGTCTTAGATATTTGATCCAAAATGTCTGAATTCTAATTTAATGCTCCTTGGGTGGTAATCCCTGTAACACAGGAATGATCAAAGGCGAATTTAATGTTGAAAACAGGTATGGATCCTGAAGCTGAATGAAAAAGTATATCTTTGTGTATTGAAAACAGGAAGGGACGGAGTTGCGGTAAGAGGAAGAGCCACAGGGGTGGCCCATCCATTCCCCGGCACTCTGCACTCTGCGCACACCTGGGATTACCTTTTAAAGATCACCATGTCTTTTGGGCTTGGCCTGCAGCAATAACCGGACTTTGGTCCAAACAGCTGCATTTCTGATTTATCTACATCCCTGGTTCATCTTCATCCTTTCATCTTTTTAAGTATGCCTCCCTCCTGTCCCAAATGCTTGAATGCTATATTCTCATTTTTTGCTCTAATTTTGCAGAACAAAAGTTGGTTCCAGAAAGCACAACTGTGATATTTTAATGGTTTAAATCATGTGCTCTTTAGCCCCTTGCTATCTACACTGAATATGTATATATATATATATATATTTTTTTTTTTTATAATAGGAATATTTTTCTTAAAGCAGTTTCTCATTTTAATTGAAAAACTAAAACATGGAAATAACTTGTGATGTTTGGCTGTGATTTCTACCTTCAGTGACCCTCATTAGAGAGAGAGAGAGAGAGAGAGAGAGAGAAATGGAGGAGAGCCCAGCAAAATGCCCTGAATTGACCTTTTCTTTAAAATTATAGTCATCAATTATTGGAATCAGCTAGACATACTTCTAGTGATGGGAGCTTGAGTTTTAGAGAGAAAAAAAGTCATTCTTCTCCATGAAGCAGAAAGCCCAAATTAACCTGATTACCTGGGCTAGGAGAGAGTAGACACCAGCTCATAACAATGCCTTTCCAATTTGATCTCCAATCCAGTGGAGACTCCTGGTGGGGGCACCTCTGTCCTTTAAGTAATGTCACAGGTGAGGTCCTGAAGTCCTGATGGGAATATAATCTCTGGTTTGAATCTCTCATCAAAATCTTAAGACCAGAGTTTGGCAAGAAGTCATGGCCTCCCCTCACGGCAGACTCTGGAGGGCCCTGAATGGCCCTCATCCACAGAAAGCTCTCCCCTAACAGCCAGGATCTAGGCTGAACCCTTGGGGACACTGGGCTGGTGTCAGACCAGCATTGCAGGTCATCTTTACCACAGGTCTTAGGAAGCCACATGGTGGCGAAAACTTTGACAGTCAAGTCCTCAGTGTGGTGCCACATTCGCTCAACATCTCACCCCGGAGCAGGAATCTGGCTGCTGGAGGAAGAGAGGGGAAGGATCCTGAGCCAGAGGGGGAGAAGGGAGTGCTTGGGTTGGCTCCAGAAAGCGGGAGAGCACTTTCTTGCTTCACCAGGGGCCCTGGGAGTCCCCCCCCCCGGAGGATGGTCAGCTCATTGCTGGAGACACGGTCCCACGCCTGAAGCTTGGAGGCTCCCTCACCTCACACTTAGTACTCCTGCTGGGAAGAAAAGAAACCTGGAGTATCACAGCTTCCTCTCCCCACACTTCACCCAGGTGGCCTGGTCTGACCTGGCCAGCTTCATTTTCTCCCTCCTTCCCCCCTTTCCTTCCGACCCTTGTGCCCTGGGACATGTGAATTTAATTTTACCCCAGTCACTTTAGGTACTCGTCTTCAAGTTTTATTAAAATGTTTAACTCATTTCCTTGTTTTCCCCAGAAGACAAGTTGCTAACCCAAATGCTCTTTGATGGACAGTAAAAATGATGGAGCTGACAGATGGCCACCTTCCGCTCAGAGCGAATGGCCAGTGGCCTAGACGTGCAGAAGAGGGTGTGCACTGCCCTAGGACCTGCCTTTACCTCATGGTGGTTCTCCATGGGAGGTCCAGTTCCCCTCTGCAGTTACCATGGTGGCAAGTGGCCATTACAGGCCTGCCCTTCTGTCTGACAGTCGCGCTCCCTCCCTGAACAGCATTCCCTTCTCCAGTTTTCATGGCGAGCTCCCATCCCATGGGTTTTAATGGGACTAACCTCCCCGCTCGCATTGCAGATTCTGAAATATGCATCTGTGCTTTCCCCCGCCCCTTGATTTCTGTGATCATCCAATACAGGGGTACATGGCTTGAAACAAGATGGTCCTTCCCACACCTTAGAACTCTTCAAAGTTTTAATGATAGTAGCCACGTCTTACATCCAAGTAGCTCTCTACAATGTTAACAGTACTTTCAGAAAAGGAAGATATCAGCCGGGCATGGTGGCACACACCTGTAATCACAGTACTTGGGAGGCTGAGACAGGAAGATGGCAGGTTCGAGGCCAGCCTCAGCAACTTAGTGAGACCCTGTTATAAAAAGTGCTGGGGGTGTAGCTTGGCAGCAGAGTGCCCCTGGGTTCCATCCCCAGTACCAGCACAAAAGGAAGAAGATATCACTTAGGTCTAAAGCCGCCAGCCCGCGCGGACAGCTTGACTTTCGACCTTGCTGTTGGCTCATGAATTTCTGGTTGGTCTTGATGGCACACTAAAATGGTATATTCCTGTGAAACATTAAGTAATTATTTTTCTCACATGGAAAGAAACTAAGAGGGTAAATGTCATTTGTGTTCACTCAAAAGACTTTTAAAAAGGCATTCAAATACTTTAGGAGATCTTGAAACAATGGTGTTTTCATCTCAAAGGTGTTCAACAACTCAGGTTAAGGAGGGATGGCTTATTTCCTAGCTTCTGTTCTGATATTTTTTTAGCTTGACTGACATCATATTATGGACTGTTTTTTTTTCAAAACCTTTTGAAAGTACAGAAAAGCATAAAGAAAAATATAAGAAACACACTTTGCCTCTCGGGATTGACAGTGATAACATTTTGTAATTTTAATGAGGGCTGATTCACCAGCTGTCCTGTTTGCAGGGTGGAATACCAGCAGTGGGGTCGCCGTCGGCTCACGGCATCTTTCTGCAATAATGGTGCCTGTCATGTTAGGAGCTGGCATCCAGCAAATAGGCAAACTCTGGGATGTCTGTCCCCTTCAGCATGTCACCAATATGCTATGTGTCTCCACTTAATCATAACACCTGCTTGAAGGATGACTATGTCTATATAAGCAAATGCACACATAGCCACTAGTGACTCCCATGGGGCACGTCAGCAGCCAACACTCCGCTCTGAAATGGTGGAAATTATTTATTACTTTGGAGGGGGTTGCCACTGCTAATGACTAGGCAGACTGTTTTCTAGTATGATAAGAAAAAAGCACATAATTCCTAATCCTATGGTGCTAGAGAAGCAACAGAGAGACTAGGAATACAACTTCCCTTCTAAGTGCGAGAACACTCAGCCACTCCTCTCTTAAAAAAGGCAACCGGGTTATTTCTAAAGTACTTTAAAGGCGACTGTTGAAATGTTAACCTAGGTGCTAGCTCTCTCAGGGAAAGAAATAGGTAGATGAAACAGAGGAACATTCCTAGAAATGAGTGTGTGACCTATGCGGTCCTTACAGTAAATTATACTAATTCTAAACCTGTGTATGTGTGTGTTGTGGCCCTGGTAGGCTGACAGGACTTTTCCATTCAGTGGGCAGGTGGATTCCCTGCAGTTCCCCGGAGGGCCTGCAGAGGCCTGTTGTTTTCTTGTGTTTCCATTACAGCATAGACACAAAGAGGGAATCCTCTGCGGTGTTTTCAGAGGTCCTGCGCCTTTCATCTGGAGGCTGTATGTGTATCTGAGAGGTGAGTATTAATAGTCCCTTGGCTGCAGAGTGACTCTCTTGAAAAAGGGGTTTCCCTGTGTATGGGTGGATTAACCTTTCAAAATACATGTTTCTACTCAAACCACTTAGTTACTGTTTGATTCAAAGAGCCCTAAGGAGCACATCTCCCCAGAGGAGAGGCTGCTGGGTGCCCACTGAGAGCTGAGAGGGCTTTTGGAGCAGAGTCCGGTGAGTAACATGGTGCCTCTCTCGGCCTTTACTTTCACTTTGCTACCTTACCAGGCTTCGGTCTCACTTAGTTTCTTGGCCTGAAGGTTTCCTCTGAGAAAGGCGAGTGTTGAGTGAATGGGGAGTTGGGGACGATCAGCAATTCAGATGTGTCCTGTGGGTTCCAGGTGGGGAATGAGGTAGAACTTGAGGTACAATAATGTGTGATGATGGTTTCCTTTAAAATTTTCATTTCAGAACTTTTCACAAGTTAGCTCTTTTCCCCACTATCCTATCAAATAAGCTATTGAAGTGAACACTTACTTATAGGAATGTTCAGTTATCCTGTCTTCTTGGTTATTTCTGGAAATCCTCTAAATAATAAATTACTAAGTTTAAGCGGTCATGTGGATGATTTTACTTGGCTTGCCTTCCTAGGATGTTACAGAGGTCAACAATCCTGAGTAAGCTTTGATCGGTGCAAGCACCCGTTCGGGGTGTCCCACCGCGGGGGATGTTATTTATTGTGTTCTTCATGGTACTACACAATCCTGTTAATGAGGAACATAAAACATTCTAAAAGAATGTCACCTGTAATCCCAGTACTTGGGAGGCTGAGACAAGAGGATCATAGGTTGGAGGACAGCCTCAGCAAGTAGGAAGACTCTCATCAACCTAGTGAGACTCTGCTTCAAAATAAAAATAAAATAGGGCTGGGGGTATAGCTCAGAGGTAGAACGCCCCTGGGTTCAATCCCCAGAACCAAAAACAAAATTTTAAAAAATGAATGTATTTCAACATATAGAGTCCTGGACTGTTTTTAGTCAAATTTTTCCCAAAGGAAAATGGAAAATTAAACTTCCTTAGGAAAATTTAAGGGTATTAAAAATTTAAGGGTATTAAAATTTAACAGCCAGACTGTCTTCCAAGGAAGGACAATTTTAACAGCCGCTTGGGTCCCTGCGCCTGGTGGCCAGGTCACATCCATCCAGCAACAGCAAGCTCCTGATTCAGCCAGCCCTACAGTCTCCTGCCGAGAGGCGCTGAGGAGCTTCACCCTCCCTGGAAGCACTAGGCCATCCCTGCTGCCCAAACTCCATGAGGGTCCTGTCAGGGGGCAATTAAAAGCACCCACAGACCTGCCCTGCAAGGCGCGGTGCACAGGTCCTGAGCACAAAGGCAAGAAGCCGCTATTTGTGGAGCAGATCCGTGTTAACATGCTATTTTCAGAGAGCGCCTGCTTGATGTTTTGAAGCTACATTTTGAACAAAATCAGAGTTGTAATATATTTCTAAAGTCCAGAAGGTAAAAAAAAAAAATAAATACCTCCGTTCCTTCTTGCTGTCTGGGTGTCTGTCTCACTCTTACTCATCTCGGCCTGTCTCCCATCGCCTGGCTCCTGCTCTTTCTCCATGAAATCCGCTTTAATCCAAGTCATTGGCTTCCGGTCCGACTTTCCCATTGAAATCGGCAGCTACCAATCAGTTCCCGATTTTAATGAGATTAATTAGGTATGAACGAGGAAGAAATGATTTTTAAGCGTGAGAAACTGAGTGTTAAGCTCAATTGCTCCTATTAAAGGGATCTACAATGTGTAGCTCCAAGGAGGCCTACAAAACAGTGTAGAAGAGACAGACAAAGGGCCCGGCTCCTGGGAGAGCCTCTTTCTCCAGCCAGGGGTGGGAAAGGAGGAGGGAGTCTGGGAGGAGAGGAAGAAGATGCTCAGCTCCTGTCCACTAAACACTTCCCGTGGAGGATGAAACCTTAGGCCTCACATGAACTGTCAACTTTTAACAATTTCACTTCAATGTTCACCCTTTAGCCCTTGAGCTACTAATTTCTAAACACCGCTTTCATATTAAGATTAGATAATGAAGGAGTCCCAGAAGCAAGCCTGTTAGTCGTAATTATTATCCCATTCGTTGACTGTTTGGATCTCTCAAACATTTACTTCCTGAAGGGGGAAGGTCTCAGGGTGCAAGACCCTCCCGGTTCACACTTCTATCCTCAGGTCTCAAAGAGAGAGGGGGGGATTTTAAAAAGTACCTTTCTATTGTAATTGCTCAGAGCATACATAAAAAGATCAATTTTATTTGAAAACACAGCCGAGATTAAATGTCACCATGGTTTTAAAATAAAAAACACCCTATGAAGGGAAGTTATCCTAGTGGTTGCAAAGCACAGTCCAAAAAGTGGTTCTCTTGATGGATTAAGAATACAAAGACCCTTGGGTGACAGAGAGGCCGACACGGTGGGACACTTAGCTGTCAGTTAAGAGATTATTGTGGTAAGGGAGCAAAATTAAACATCCTCAGCCTGCATTACTCAGAAAGATTTACACATGTCTTCTTTCTTTAAGAAGAAAGAACTTAGTCTGTAATATAGTCTTAAGCAGTATAATTAATGAAATACATCAGAAGATAAATTACCCTGTTCAGAGTTTTAAATGATAACTTCCACTGCAAAGACGGCGAAATGTTTCCGGTAGGTGTGAATGAATGTGGATAACTACAAAGGGTTATTTATGCCTGGTGACTCTCAGACAGAGAAAGTTATGCAAAAATCTTCTGGGAATCCAGGCATGGTGGTGCATGCCTGTAATCCCAGTACTTGGGAGACTAAGGCAGGAGGATCAAAGGTTCGAGGCCCACCTCAGCAACCTAACAAGACTCTCAACAGCCTAGCGAGACCTTGTTTCAAAAAAAAAGAATATAAATGATTGGAGGTGTAGCTCAAAGGTAGAATGCCCCTGAGTTCAGTCCCCAATACCACACATACACATACACACACACATACACACACACACACACACACACACACACACACACACACAGTCTCCTGGGAAAATAGTTTACATTGTTAGGATTACAATAGGCAAAACAACTGTAGATATATTAAAATAAGAGAACAATTATTCATCTTAACTGGAAAATGTGCATCTCTTTTGAAGTTTTCTTTTAGAAGGGAATATAAAATACAGAAACACTATCAAAAGAATCAAATTTGACTTATGCTGAAAAAAGTACACCAAGGTGTTGAACAAAGACAAATTTCATTTTGCTTAAATATGGGTCAAAACAACAAGATGAATTTCGAACTAGAGAGTTTCCCGGCTACTTGTTTAAAAACAGAAAAAATATAAAAAATCACCATAAACATTAACATTAAGATACAATTACTCTGTGAGGATCTTGAATTTTGCAAGTAAAAGCCAAAGATGGACCTTGTACATGAAGCACAGTGCCAGGTTCCGTCTCAGTCCTTGGTATCAGCAGAGAACATTTGTTAAAATCACAGGGCTGAGCTCAGTCAGGGTGTTTGATAATCATGATTGCATAGTCTCTTGTTTAGGGGAGTTCTTTATGTTTGTTAATCCGGATATTCTCACCTGAATGTTGAAATTACAAGGCAATTTCTGTGTAGCTCCAGGATAGATTTATCACAGTTGATTGATTTTAATGATTATGTATTTTTCAAAGTATTGCCTCTGATATGACTTCCATTTCTAGAAAGTGTGTGCAGGCTAGAATACATTATAACCCTCCCACTCCCTTCTTAGTTGTTCATGATCTGTTCCAGGGACAGGAATAGGGGACATGGCATGTATTAGAGTTGTACAGATACCTAGGAGCCTAGATGGAAAGACAACTTAGAAAGATGTGCAAAGCAGGACTTGGGAGGCTGAGACAGGAGGATCGCAGGTTTGAGGCCAGAGAGCATGGTCACTTAGTGAGACCCTGTTTTGAAATAAAAATAAAATAGGGTTGAGGGTGTAGCTCAGAGGTAGAATGCTCCTGGGTTCAATCCCCAGCATGGAATGAAGTAAGGAAAGAGGAAGGGAGGGAGGAAGGGAAGAAGGGAGGGAGGGAGGGAGAAGTGCAAGGAGATGGCTCTGGCTTCTGTGTCTCATGTGCTGAGTCTGGCGATGCAGAAGTAAAGGCTTGTCTACACTGCAGCAATGAAATGCCAAGTGTGGTAAGGAGACATTGAACTCTCCCAGTTTCTGTGGAGCCGCTTATTGCCCGCCGTCTTTAACCACTTCCTCGTGAAATAGAGCTACTCCAGCATTCAAGTTTGAATTATTTTTGTTCAAGACTAGGCTTTAGTTCAGTTGTTACTTGCTAAAATGCACTCAAAATTTATATTTTGCATATAAACTATATGCTGATGAAATTTATTACATGGAATCAAAATCCCGGTGTACAAAGATTTCTGGTACGCTGGCCCTGGCTGGTCTTTCCTGCCTTTCCCAGGGGGCGAGAATCTGTCTGGAGGAGCTGGCACTGTGGGTGGGAGGCTAAGAGGCGCTGCGGCTGGCCTGCCTGTGGCGGATGTGTAAGCACTCCATTCCCGTAAAACAAACATGCCCCTGATCCCACATTTTCATGATTTTCAGCGGAACGATGAACGTTTGTAAAGAACAGCATACATACATAACAACATTCATGTCTCATAAAAATCACTCCCTCTGTGGGCTTCTCAGTGAGTTTGGGAACATTAAGAAAGATTTACATTTCACCACGCTTATTTAGCACTTGCTGTTTGCCAGGAAACATTAGACGAATCTTCCTGTGGTGCAAACGAGCCGGGAGCTGCTTTCTGAGGGGGCATTCTATTTAATCCTCATGTTCTTCCCTTTGAGGGAGGGAAGCATTATCTTTACTTTGCAGATGAACACACTGGGGCTCCAAGTGTTGTCTTCATGTCACATGTTGGCGGTAAGAGACAGAGAGAGAGCCACATCTTTTGATTTTAAATCCAATCGTCCTTCTTTTTTTTTTTTTTTTGTGGTACCGGGGATTGAACCCAGGGGCGTTCTACCTCCGCGCTACACCCCTGGCCCTATTTTTTTATACTTTATTTTGAAACCGGGTCTCACGAAGTTGCGGAGGGCCTCACTAAGTAGAGAGAGAGAGAGAGAGAGAGAGAGAGGGAGAGAGAGAGAGAGAGGGAGAGAGAGAGAGAGGGAGAGAGAGAGCTGAGGCTGGCCGCGAACCCAGATCCTCCGGTCTCCGCCTCCCAATGTACCCAATCGTCCTTCTAATACACATGTTTAGAAGGTTGACTTTGTAACTGGGGGGACTTCAATGAAATTCCTCAGTAGAAGTTCACAATGCAAGAATATTCCCCAGAAAAGAGCTGGATAAAGTCCCACAACAAATGCCTTTCTTACTACAGAATGAGGGACTATTCCGTGGAAAACGAGGTTCTTCTCATAAGGTAGACATTGGTCATTGGTAATATTTCACCTCTAAGACACATACATCGTGAGCAGTATTACAGTAACCCTGGGATGACCTGTTCTTGTAGCACATAAGTATTGGGAACAAAACAGGCACGATCACACAATCACAGGGTCTTTCTAATGAAAGACTCTCAGCCATTATGATGAGCAATCCTCTCAGCCATTAGGATGAGCAATCCCTTCTCATTGCAGAGATGCCCATAAACACCTCATCCGGCGCAATCCAATTTGATGATAACCCTGGTGACAGAAACTTGGTCTCCTGATTCCTTGTTCAGGAACATTTCCAAATTCCAGCTGTGTGTAGAGATGAAACACGGGTCCCCTGGTGCATCTGAGCTATAGAGGACCTGGGGAAAGACTTTACTGCAAAAAAACAAAAGCAAAAACTTCTCAGAAAGAGAGATAGGTGATAAAAAGTGCCCTGATTTGACACCTTTCTCAGAAATATGAAATGGAAAAAAAATCGGTGACTCTTTTTGGGCATGTCTTTTTGATTTGGCCAAGTGATATATAGCCTGAAATCTCTTTCTTATTCTCAGTGTTCCTTAACCCATTACTGTAAATGAGAGTGGTGTGTAATTTTCCTCTCTTCTAATTTCTTCTTAAGTACCGACAAGGTAAGGGACTCTTATTTGCTAGAGGCAATAAATGAATGAGAACATAGAATATACAATTGTTTTTTGGACCAGCACTATTGTAGTCTTAAAAACCCCAAGCACTTGCTTAAGTTTGCATAGACATTAATCTGAACTATTTTTATGGTATCTTCGCTTTGTACTTGCAAATTTAGGTTAGTTTTATAGTAACCCAATATGCTTTGTTGTTCCGGCTTCTGAGTGGATTCCTTTTTCTTTAATATTTTCGTAGAGACACAGTGACCAATAGGGAGCTCTGGGGATAAAGCTTCTTGAATATAGAAAAGAGTGCTTTAAACTAAGCTGAATATTAAAGGTATTAGGAAAACACGTTCAAGATTTCATACTAAAGTGTTGTGACTCCATGTACAGTAACTGCTGCCGCGATCATATTCTCCAATCCATTGGTTCTGTGATTCTGAGCGCTTGATGTGTTCCAGGTGCGGGGGGTTCAGTGGGAACAAGACAGACACAGTCACACACAATGCACAGAATGACCGGAAGCAAGCAGTCAAATGACCAGAAGGGCCGCCAAGGCAGCGCGTGTCTTCATAAGGGTGCCTGTCAAGGGAGCGTATGTAACACAGAACATCAGAAAGATTCGTTAGCCAGGGGAAGATCAGTAGCAGGAGCAGGAACAGCGAGCTCGAAGAAGCTTATGGCTGGAGAGGGAGGCAGTGTGTGGAGGGATGAGGAGAGGCTGGAAGGTGCTTCTGGGACAGTATGGGGGGCAGCCTTTTTTTGTGGTACTGGGGATTGAACCCAGGGGCATTGTACCTCCGAGCTACACCCCCAGATCTATTTTTTAATTCTTTATTTTGAAACAGGGACTCACTAAGTTGCGGAGGCCTCACTAAGTAGCTGAGGTTGGCCGCGAACCAGGATCCTCCTGTCTCAGCCTCCCAAGCACTGGGATTACAAGCGTACGCCACCATGCCCAGCTTGGGGGGGGGCGGCTTTTGACATTACAATAACTGGGAACCAGAGATGCTAAGCATTTGGGGATCCCTGGAAAGTTTCCACGCAGCAGAGAGCCATCAGGCCTGTACTCCGGTATTGGCCTCTCTGTGAAACGCTGATTCCTTTCGCTACGTTAGGACTTTGTCACTCTAGTGGAAAACCACAAAGGTAGTGGTAGTTTCATTGTGGGGGTAGGAAGAGGGGTGACAACAAGATCAAACATGTGTCTTGAGAAAAAAAAAATGATGGCTGTGTGTGGAGAGCAGACTGGAGGGAGCCAGACTCCGATAGGAGGAGACCAGTCGGGGTGTCGCTGGAGGGGTCCAGGAGAGACGAGTGGCGTCGGCAGCTCTGGCAAGCTCCGCGCACGACCTGCAACACGTGAGACTATTTCTCACCAGCCAACATGGCAAAGCTTTTGGCCTGAGTAAAAGTTGGGCCGTTCGGCCGCCCAGCTCACGCTTCAGGTTTGTACAGGCCACCGAATTCTACTTGGTAGAGCAATGATGTGGGCAAGCCGAGTTACCCTGCTACCCTAGCCTGTAGTGGTCCTCACCACAGTTCTACATGGGCTGACAGTGTAGACTGGCCAGTGATAGTTACGGAATCCAGTGAGTCATGGAATCGAGGCTCCTCTTGGCGGACACTCAAATCAATTGATATGCTTGAGATTATACATCTGTTCTTTTTCTTTTTCTTTTTTATTTTTTCCAGTACTGGGGATTGAACCCTGGGGCATTCTACCTCCGAGCTACACCCCCAGCCCTATTTTTTTATTCTTTATTTTTGAAACCGGGTCTCACTAAGTTGCAGAGGGCCTCACTAAGTAGCTGAGGCTGGCCACGAACCCGTATCCTCCTGTCTCAGCCTCCCAAGTACTGGGATTACAAGTGTGCACCACCATGCCCAGACAAATTCTTTTAAAATTAGAAATTTCCTGTTATACACCTCTGACTTAATTTCTTTCTCTTTTTTGTGGTACTGGGGATGGAACCCAGGGGCATTCTACCTCTGAGCTACACCCTCAGCCCTACATTTTATTTTTTATTTTGAAACAGGGTCTAACTAAGTTGCAGAGGGCCTCACTAAGTAGCTGAGGCTAGGCGCGAACCTGCGATCCTCCTGTCTCAGCCTCCCAAGTACTGGAATTACAAGCGTGTGCCACCACATCCGGCAAGATTATACATCTAGTTAATTTAAGAATTGGTCTAAAACCAAGACTAAAACCCAAACATGTGGTTTCTAATCCAATGCTTTCCTTCACTTGTTTTTTTCTTTTGCCAGAGACAGCAAAGATTTAGAAAATGTTGTTCCTCATCATCCACATATTGGCAACAAATAGGCTTTGAACATGACAAAAAGCCACGGAAGTTACTAAAAGTAAACACATTTCCAAGAGCATTGTGTTTTATTCCTTCACATTGCTTTTTCAAAAAATGGATTTCATCGCCTTCAGAAAAGACATGAGCATAAGACGACCTGTTGTCACCGATCCGTGTGACATTTTCCACTCTACAGTCTTTTCCACTCTTGACTACTGCTCCTTCTCCAGCCTCCTCCCCACCGCCCCAGCATGGGCAAGCCTTGCTGCAGTCCCCTGACCACCATGTGACAGCCCCGGCCGTCACTAACCTCTGCCTCAGACAGGAGTGAAGCCGTTACCAAGAGTCGGTTTTATTTGTTCTCCAAAGCTACTTATTAATTTACTTTTTTGTATTCACATAATTTAAACAAGATGAACATAAGCTGTTGGTGCATGAATACAGAAAAGTAGAAGAATTATTGTTTCTATTCAAGCCAGTTTGAGTACCTAGGAAATAGCCAAGAAAGGCCAGTTACCAAATTTAAGTTGGATGTGGGTGAGACAAATATAAAAGATTGAAAAAAAAATGTCATAAACACCTTAAAGCGTTCTGTTTTTGGACTGCATTGGGTCTTAAAATTCTTGTTCCCTTGTAAGGAAACTAAAACTAGCATTCACAGAAGATTCACTGTGGACCAGAAAACCCACATGAACAGCCAGTAGGTGCTCACCTTGCAAAGAGGCTGGGTGAATGATGTTCACGTGCATCTTAAGTCACGGGGAACTAATGCGGCATTCTTCATGAGTCCCGGTGTTAACCTGCTTTTTGATTAACTGAGTACCTGTAGTTCTCTTCTGTGGTCAATAAGAAAGCTTTTTAGGTATTCCTAAATGCCAAACTGTCACTTGAAAAAAAATGCTTTATGCATGTAAGTGTAGATGTGCATATATGTATTTTTCTGCACATTGTCTTAGAGAATCATTACTAGTTATCATATATAGAGATAATCCAATGATGTCTTAGTACTTACATCCCATCCAAACTATATGGAACCTGGCTAACACTTAATTTTGAATTAAGTAAAGGCAGATATTGGAATGAAGCAGAGTTTCTGGGTAAGTATGTTGAGATTGAAATTGTGTGCCCCGAAGGGAAGCGTGTGTTCTATAGATAAAAATCACTTGTCAGTTTCTAGGGCCTTCTGTCTTAAGTAAAGGCATCACGCCTTTGACTGCACTTGTATTTTGACACATTCCAATGCTGTAACACAAACTTGGCCAACGCAGCAGACTTATACAATAGTAAACACCTGGGCAACTGTTAACATGATGTTTTCAAGGTCTGTAAACTGAGTTTTGCAGTTTTTAACTCACCCGAGCCCTTGAGCCTGACATTAGAAATCTAAGTGTATTAAAAGCTGTCACAAGTGGAGAAAAGCTCATACAATTTGGTTTACTTCCAAAAGTAAGTTTATCCTCTAAAGTTGGGTTGTTTTGGAACTGTGGATTGTGTAAACTTCTGCTTAAGCAATCAAACAACTTACGAGCTTCGCTGATGTACTGAACGCCATCCAAGAATCCAAGGCATATTTTGATTAAATTAAACAGAAGGCAGCAGCTGCTTCTTCAGCAACATGGGAATTCCTTTGTGAAATGGAGGAAGTGAACAGGCAGAGGAAGAGAAAGAAGAAAGTAACCAGGCGATGGAAACAAAGCTGTGAGGGCTTGCTTTCCGCTGGAGGGACGCTGTCGGCCACGTGGGTGCTCTTCCTTCGGCGGTCATCCATGGTCAGTCTTTTGGTCCTGAAAGTTGTATGAAGTTTAGCCTCTCCTTCCCAAGGAAGGCACCATTATAAAACCATCTTTAAATAAAATTTTAAGTCTTCTGGTTTCAGATTTTGTTGATACAAAAAAGGGCGAAATGACACAACGTGAATAATCCACTAAAGATGTCTGAGTAACTTCTGTTGGCCATAGTGGGCCCTATTCTCCTCAGATTCCTCTATGTGGATGCCGTTCATGTCTCCTTGGATCATCTTTTCTGTTGCACAGTGAAGTATCATTCCTTCATGGGTATTCCTTCATTCCTTCATGGTCCTCTCTGGGAGCTGGGTATCATGCTGGCTCCTGTGGCTATGAAGACAGGAAATCCCTGTTTGGGGGCCTCTGAGCTATGTCATCCTATTTTCTCAACAGGGTGATAGATTCTTTGAAGCAAGCCCCTATATCTTTATTGGAAATCTTAGAGATAAAATTTTAGAGTCAAAAGAGCCTTAGAAATAATAATTTATGCCAACCTCTACACCAAGCTCTCTGGGATGACCAGGAGTCAAGATAGTGAGCTGACCACAGTCGCTTCCCTCCACCCTCCTGAGCGCCATCGCTTGGATAGGTATATTCAAATGTCATACGGCATTCTGTAAATATGTTCAACTACCAAGTGCCAGTTAAAAATAAAAATTTATTTATTTATTTATTTGTTTATTGGTATTGGGGATTGAACCCACGGACATTCTACCTCTGAGCTACATCCCCAGTCCTATTTTATTTGTTATTATGAAACAGGGTCTCTCTAAGTTGCAGAAGGCCTCACTAAGTTGCTGAGGCTAGTCTTGGACCTTCCAATCCTCCTGTCTCAGCCTCCCAAGTACTAGGATTACAAAACATGTGCTACCACGCCCAGCTAATAAAAATACATTAAAATGATGCAAGGAATTAACTACACACCAGGCACCAACTACTGTGTGAACAGTACACATGTACACTTGGTCCTCCTCACAGTCTTGTGAAGCAGGTGCTATCATATCCCCATCTTCATCAGGTAATATAGACCTTGTCTAGAAATTTTCAAAAGAATGTGCCATGGATTCTAGAAGTCATTTTATTTTATTATTTATTTATTTATTTTTGGTGCTGGGGATTGAACCCAGGAGCATTCTACCTCTCAGCTACACCCTGAACCATATATAAATATAAATAAATAAATATATATATATATATATATACATATATATATATATATATTAATTCGTTTTTAGTTTGAAACAAGGTCTCAGTAAGTTGCAGAGGGCCTCACTAAGTTGCTGAGGCTGGCCACGAACCTCTGATCCTCCTGTCTCAGCCTCCCAAGTACAGGAATTACAAATGTGCACCACCATGCCTGGCTTCAGAAGTAATTTCAGAAGCGTGATCTCAGTATTTAGTTCACAGGAGGAACTCTGTTGGCATAGAATAGATGCGTGGTAGTCATGCATGCTACAAACAAGGATGTGTACAGAGGTTTACAGCCCATGAACCATAGCCATGAAAACATCCGGGCAAAACGAGTCTTCTCAGATGACCCTGCACAGCTGAGGATGAAAGTCAAGAACCTGAGAGACAAGGACGTCGCCTGTTGTCTAGGAGTTGACAGCAATGGGAGTCCAGTAGGCACACCCCGCGTGCCAGGGCTAAGCAAGTTGACTGTCTATATTCTTAAGTCTTCAGGATGGTGGATGGTGTGCTCCTAGAACTGGGGTGTCTGCCCATGGAGTCCCCTGCTTCTCCAAATTAGGGTTCTTGCAGCTGCCCGTCCACTGGTCTCCTCACCAGTCAATAAACAGTCAGGAGGTTCCCAGCCTCCAGGCGAGACTGCTTCTGTACTTTTCTGCTCAGTGTAAAGTTTCCGGGGAAAGAATTTCAGCAGAATTCCTTATCTCCTGGCTCAGGATCACCCTGACTCGTAATTAGTGGAGATGAAGTTCAGAGAAGCACACACACATTTGTCAAGTTCTACGAAATTTCTTTTCTTTTCTTTTTTTTTTGTGGTACCGGGGATTGAACCCAGGGGCGTTCTACCTCCGCACTACACCCCCGGCCCTATTTTTTTATACTTTATTTTGAAACCGGGTCTCACAAAGTTGCGGAGGGCCTCACTAAGTAGAGAGAGAGAGAGAGAGAGAGAGAGAGAGAGAGAGACAGGGACAGAGAGAGAGAGAGAGCGAGCGAGCTGAGGTTGGCCGCTAACCTGGATTCTCCAGTCTCCACCTCCCAAAGTACTGGGATTACAAGCGTGCGCCACCATGCTCGGCCTTCTACGAAATTTCTGAAGTTGTTAATTTTCTGTAAGATTAAAAAACAAGACCCTGGTGTTGAGAAGGCCCTGGGTCCTCAGGCTTGGCTCCATGTTATTTATTTGCTTCTACTTGAAAGAGAAGCCCTGTTATTGCAGTCTCTTTTCTGACCGTGTCTTCTGTCACTGTTCAGTTGGTAAAATACTCTGTCTGTGATGATGAAAAGAATTCTGGTGGAAATAGATAAACTAGTGCAGATTATAATTACTTCTGGAATATTGACTTTTCTGATTACCCCTAGTAGATATTTTTACTTCCTGGATAGAATGATAGGTGTACAATCCTGGCCTGCAAAAAGACTCTTTAGAAAGGACATACACTACTCAGTAAAGTAATTCCTTTGAGACAATGGGTGTCTGGTCTGTTTCCAGAGCCTCAGAGGTATTATCTGTGAATCTTAAAGTATACAATTTTAAGTTTGGAGATTTCCCTTCCTACACGCCACTTTTTTTTTAAGAATCAAATAATACAATGTCCTTCCCGAAGACCTATAGTTTTATGAGGTTTCATTAGTGATGTAAAAATGTTGTATATTACTTCAGGAAATTACTACTAAGATGGACCTAGTTGCATTTCAAACTTACATTCCTATCTGTACCATGTTCTGTCAGGAACCAGAGAAATCAAGGGCCTGGGGTAAAAGGGCGTGGCCTCTGGCCCTAGGTCCACCATCGATGAGCCTCTCATCGTCCTCCCTGGGCCTCTCCTTCTGCTCTTGGTAGATGATGGAGTTATAGTTCTCAGCTGATGCAATGGAACAATTAAAGACATCTTCAATAACATTAATGCAATTTTGTTTGACTCATTAATTCCTTTTTAAAGCTCCTCTTCCAGAAATGACAAGCTAGCTCTTCTTGAAGGTCACTCTCCCTCGGGTAGCACGGCATGTCCCTGTCCCTCCAGAGCCTCTGCAGCGTTGTATAAGGTCTCCTGAGCGCCACCAAGAAGCCAGCTGTTTGGTTGATGGTCCCACTCCTGCCACTGTCCTGAGGCATTTGCTTTCAATATAGGGACTGGCCACCAGGGTGGTAACAGAGGACTTTTAAACAGATGTCACAAGCTAGAAACAATGAAGGAAAAAAGCTACCTTCCCATGGGGCGCACGGACAGCTTGCCAAAGGCTGAAACGAATCCTTCTTGGAGCATTTTAGCAAACAAACTTTTTTTTGGGGGGGTTGTTTTTACAATTCAACAGAAACTCATAAAACTCAGACACACTGGGTTCATATTTCCCATAGACTTAACTCCCTAAATTTTCTACTGAGATCACAGCAATGAGTAGTTTCCACATGCATTTAAAATGTGTTAATTGCCTGCAGGAATTGGCTTTTAAAACATAGACAAGTCTTCAAATTCTTCAAATTCAAGATTCCACTACCTCCGAGGTACCGTGCTGTCTGCGGAAGGGATGACCACAGTTTGGTGCTTAAGTCGCAATTAATATTAAGTAGAAAAAAATAGGAAATAAAAAATTCTGTGTCTTAAGCACAATTTCCCCCTCTTTTTGTTTTAATTGTCACATTATTAGTGATCCTGTTATCCTGAAAATCATGGAAATAATTACCAACTCCAGTTGGAGAAAAAGCTGGGTTAAGTGGCACCCCAGGGGGAAAGTTCTCAGGGTTCCTGGCCGTTGGGCACCCCAAATTCCATCCTGGTTTGGGGCTAACTGAAGTGCAAACATGTCAGGCTGACAACTACAACTGTAGCTGTTTATGTCTCGTGTGCTGGAATGCCCAGCTTTATCCTTCTTGCTCCTGGACAATTTCTGCCTGTCACGGGCGTCGTGCTTAATGGAAAGACAGAGGCTGTGTTTAGTGCTCTGCCTTTGATTGAAACTAGGCGGAAGGCAAGCCTTGTGGTCTTCCTTCTCGCAGCCGGCCTGACTGAAAACAGACATGAGAATAAAAACGTGGCTTTTGATGAGAAATGCATGTAACAGGTGGTTTTCTTCTCTAGTGACTGACATAGCTAACTTCCCTTGAGATAAGTCTGAGCTTCATGTCCTCTGTGTGTATATATATATATATATATATTTTTTTTTTTTCTTTTAGAGTCCATGTGGACAGCTCATAAGCAGAAACGAGACACACAACAAGAACCTGGTGATGTTCACGAATCAGTGCGAAGATTGTGAAAGGTAATCAGGGCACCGCAGCTAGAGGCTGCAGGCCTCTCGAGTCTAGAAAAGAGTCGAAGAGGGTCTCTCGGGATGGAAACATATAAAGTAGATAAGAAAAAGGTGGCAGGTACCAGTGTGGACTACGAGCATGTTTTCTCTCATTGCTATTCGAAGGGCAAGAAGCATGGTAGGTCATAGAAGTTATTTGATTTTTAAAGTATTTGGTAAATCTGTGCAAGCCGCTTGCAGCCTCCATGTGAAAATTCGTGTACATACCAAAGCACAATGTGTGGTAGTTTTGCCTCAGGTTAGAGGTGTAGACAAACAGTTCTGGGAAATCAGGGGGAGGGGAGGTTTCTAGATAGCAGAATAGAAATGCACAAAGAGGCGTGCGACCTAATTCCTGACAAAGACAAGTTGGGAAGAGCCCCGGGCTGAAGCTGAACGTGTGCAGACGCGGTGGTAGGAAGGCTTGGTGCTGGCGTCCTGGGCGGTGGATGGTTCTTCCAGTGTGGAATACAAAAGAGAAAGGAAGCTCCGTTGATGTCTTGCATGAGAGACTCAATCGCCGAGAATTTTCTCTATAGGCCAGTGTTTCTCTGTTTATGACAACGCCTTTCTGTAATTCCTTTCGAGTTAAAGAAACACTAGGACTTGGGTGGCACAGGTCTGGGGGTATCCTCAGGTTCACAGTCCATGAGAAGCTTTTTACCGAGAGAGGTCCATTCGTACTTCCAATATGAAGATCATGACTCTGGGAAGGAGAGACATGAAGAGTTTTGAACAGGATTGACAAGAGCAACAGTGGGGTTTTTTTGTTTGTTTGGTTTTGTTTTTTTGTTTGTGTTTTATATATACTTTTATTGGTGCATTATAGTCTCACATCAGAATGTAGTTCATAGTGATAGTGACGTACATGCACACAGCACTTGGTGGCTTTTCCCCGGCTCCTTCCCAACTCCCCCCTTCCCCATACAGAGTACTGAGATTGACATTGGTATTCTTACTTATGTGCATAATGTCGATGGAAGTGATTCCTTCACTGAGTCTCCCTTTCCGCGCGCCCCTTCCCCTAGACCACCTCCCTGTCTCCACTAGAGTTTCTCCTCCATTATCTAAAGTCTCTCTGGTATCCCAATTACTCCCTAGCTTTCGTATATTAGAGAAAAACATATGACCCTTCACTATCTGTGACTGGCTACTCTCACTTAACATAATGTTATCCAGGTCCTTCCATTTTCCTGCAAATGACATAATCTTGTCCTTATTTATTGCTGAGTAGAATTCCATTGTGTGTATATCCCATAATTTTGTAATCCATTCATCTGTTGATGGACACCTAGGTTGGTTCCATAATTTGGCTATTGTGAATTGTGTTGCTTTGAACATGGATAGGCATATATTACTGAAATTATCTTATTTCAGTCCCTTTGGAAAGATACCTAGGAGTGGTACAGATGGATCCTATGGTGGGTCCATTCCCAATTTTCTGAGGAATCTCCACACTGATCTCCATAGCAGCTGAACTAATTTGCAATCCCACCAACAGTGTAGAAGAGTTCCAATTTCCCCACATCCTCGCCAGCATTTATTGGTTTTTGTCTTCTTGATGCTTGCCATTCTGATTGGGGTTAGATGGAGTCTTAGTGTAGTTTTGATTTGCATCTCCCTGATGAGCAACAGTGTTCAAAATGGATCAACAAGGGGAAGACTAGAAGCTCAACTAGATATTAAAATATTGATTCCTCCCATTCCTCGGAACTACTTCGATTCATATCTATGGTAAGTGTTTTAGCCTTATTTAATGGTGGGAAATTTTCCATCTTGTTATGCACTGCTCCTTATTATTCTATAACTGTGCTGTATGCTAAGTCTTGGCTCCTCAGTAAGCTTTTATCTACCTCAAGAGAAAGACTTGGCACATGGCGGCGGGGCTGTCATCAGTTTTGATCGACTTCAGATCAACTTCTGTGAAATGAATAAAATAGAAATTTACCTCACAGAAGCAGTGGTGTGAAGATTAGTTAATTATACTTGACAACCCCTAAAATACTACAGACACTAAAAACAAAGGAATAAAAAAAAGCAAGAAACAGAGAAAAGGGGAAGGAAGAAGGGAGAAAGGAAGGAAGGAAGGGAGGGAGGAAGAACGGAAGGAAGGAACCCGGTGTTTCTACAAAGAGGCAGGGCTTACTCTCACCACACACATGGGCCCACAGCCATTTCCTTCCATGAGGAGACTCGTGTGGTCTCCATGTAGGCTCCTGAGCCCCACTCTATTGCTCTAGGAATGAATGTAAGTTCTTACAAAACACCCCTTTTCCCTGGCATTAAACTCATTCACTACAGCAGTCCTTCAACCTAGTGTTAAAGGTGATTGAAAACCAGTTATTCATCAGTTATTCATTCAGCAATGCACATCTCTGTTTAGATTCTATTTACCAGCCATAAAAAGAACACAGAATTTAACACTGAACATTGGTTTTTTTTTTTTTTTTTGCAGTGGTGAAAAAAAAATGTGTGCTTCTGAGACAAAGAGAGAAGGTTCGGTCTTTTCATAGCAATTTAAAATGGGCAAAAGACTCTGGAGTTAACACTAGAGGCCTGCACTGCCGTCCTGTGTCTGCATCAGGGGAGGTGGGAAGGAAGGAACACAGCACAGAGGAGGCCAGATGGGGCAGGGACAGAAGAGAGTGTGGAGTCCTCTTGCCCTGCTTTGTCCCTGACCTGACTCCTGGCTGAGGGGTGTCCTGGCTTCTGCAGGGGAGGAACTTGCCGTCCCCTGAAGCCTCACATGTTGACGTGGTAGTCTTTACACGGAGCTTCCTTTCAAAGGGAGAGGAACGGAGTGCAGGAAAGGACTTTGATTCTCACTGTAGGGATCATCAAAGTAAATACTCTCGTTTCCGGTTTTATACCCACCCGTAACATCATCTTCAAGCACACTGTTTTAAAAGCAGCTCTACTCAGCAGCTTGTGACCCTCAGGTCAGCCTTTTATATAATTCCAGTTCCTCACTTTAATTTTGATCAAGCAGATGTTTCCTAACATCTACTTTTAGTGTATTTTTTTTTTTAAAGTGGATCATGCATTAGGAGCATCACAGTGATAACCTAGGAAGGAAAGCTATGATGACTCATTCCCGCCTGAAGTAGAGCGTATCTCAGGAGAATGGACGGAATCTACGTCCTCATGAAGCCCGTTGGACCTGCCATAGACTCTGCTCCTGTCAGTAGTCCTTCAGCCATGCTCATCCCCATGCCAGTCACCTGTCCTCAAAGCCACGCCTCCTAGTGACAGGGCGCTGGCTTTCAGATGCGCATATGTTAAACATTGGTGTTCTTTAAGATAATTAAACCATAGTTTTTTTTTTTTTCTTTCCACGTGAATTCCCTTCCAGATGTAGCCTCTATCAGCCAAACAGCTGCTGGCTATTAAAAGTCCGCCAAAGCTTCACTTTTTTTTTTTTTTTTTGCTTGTAAAGGGGAGAGAAGTGTAAAGACGTTTATGGGGTGCCAGGCAGATGTTTCAGTTGGAGCAGGCCAGTGTATGTGGTAAGCGAAAACGAAAATGATCTCTTTTATGATAAAATCAGCAGTTTTACAATTCTCTTGGCCTCTTTACTTTTAACCCTCTTCTTACCTGAACTTCAATTAAACTGTTCTGGAAAGGCAGCGATATAGTTCCCGTCCACACCACAGAGGAGTTAATCCTCTAGGTGTTCTGTCGGCAGAAGAGAAAAATCTATTTTGAAGAACTGAATAAATGTAAATATTCTTCATGACACATCGAACATCATAAATCATAATTATTCTCATAAATGTTACTAGATTACTTATTTGCAATAAAAATCAGTCAGTTTTTTCAGAAATCATATTTCTTCAAACTCATAAACATCAAAGTCACACTGCTGGGTGTCTGGACACCAGTCTAATTGAGTTTCTTCTCTTTCCAAACTAAGAAAGTAGTCTCTCAACCATGTGCATATGTGTAATATATTAAGTGAAAATAATATTTAGTGAATGGATAAATTCACAGAGATTTAAGACAAGGGGTTTCAGGAAAACTTGTGCTTTTAGGTGGGCTCCATAAAGCACATTTAGGAAAAGCCAGTTTTGTGCAAACAACACTCATGGGCAAACAGAGACTTTCCATTTTCTGAGTCTTCGCTTCTACAGAAGGTCTAAGAAGATCTCTATAGTGTATCTTTTGTTCTGTCTGGTTTTCTTTCCTATTTTTTTGAATGCAGGGATTTTTTTTTTTTTTTTGCAGTACTGGGGATTGAACCCAGGGTCATTCTACCTCTGAGCTACACCCCCAGCCCTATTTTTTTTTTGGTGGTACTGGGGATTGAACGCAGAGGCGTTCTACCTCTGCGCTACGCCCCCGACCCTATTTTTATGCTTTATTTTGAAACTAGGTCTCATGAGGTTGCGGAGGGCCTCACTAAGGAGAGAGAGAGAGAGACAGGAAGAGAGAGAGAGAGAGACAGAGCAAGAGCTGAGGCTGGCCACGAACCTGGATCCTCCGGTCTCCGCCTCCCAAAGTACTGGGATTACAAGCGTGCGCCACCACGCCTGGCTCCAGCCCTATTTTTTATTCTTTATTTTGAAAAAGGGTCTAAGTTGCAGAGAGACTCACTAAGTAGCTGAGGCTGGCTGCAAACCCAGATCCTCTGGTTTCAGCCTCCCAAGTACTGGGATTACAAGCTTCTGCCACCATGCCCGGCTCAGCAGGGATTTTTTAATATGAATGGTACTGAATATGTATGGCCTAAATTCCAAAAGTTTCATTGACCATTTTACACGTTTAAGGCTTTGATACAATGCATATTGTACAAAAGAAGGCACTTATTGGTTACCTTGCATGGATTAAACCTATATATCTTTACATAAACATTTGCATAATATTTAGACCAAACTTTTTCTGTCTGTTTTTAATAACTGATGCTTGTCTAAACTCTTGGGTTCAACACAACACTTATAAAGCTCTTACCAGCAAGTGTTTGGGAGAGAGAGACTGTTAGAACACCAAATAGGAAGTTCTCAAGAACTGACTTGTCATTCACCTGGGGAGGACAGCTGTGTCTCTCTGTTTGAATTTCTGTGTCTGGAGGGGGTGCTGACTGGTTTTCACCTCTGTGCGGGGCTGCTGAGGAGAGCAGCCAAGGCACAGAGCTGGCTGGAGGTCCACGCTGGGCCCCAGGCAGGCAGCAGAGGACACCCACCGCCCAGCGAGTTGCGTCTGCTTTTCTGTGTGTGGCAACTTGGAGTGGCTTCAGAGTTTGTGCTACAACTGTCTCCTCCAACTTGGTAATTAACCACACAGGCGGGGGTGGCAGTCCTCAGCTGCTGCAGCTACAAGCAGAGAAAGTTCAAGGGTCACTAGCATGGTGGCAGATACTGCAGTAGCAAAATTCCCGTTCCAGGGCAATTTGGAAATACCAGATTTACAACTCTCTTTCTGTTTCCCTGACAGGAAGTTATGTGAATACGCACGCTGTAGAAATCACAGGGCGCGGGGGGGTGGGGGGAGAAACGAAGGGACTCAAGTTCAGAAAATTCAATTTGCTTTTGGTTTGGATCTTCTCTCTTTTGTCCTCTCACATTAATTGAAATTTTAAATTTAATACCCTTGGTGAGCTGGGCTTCTCTTCTCTGGTGGCTTCCACGTGGTGTGCTGCACGACATATCTCCCTGCTCAATGTGGGCTTCCTGCAGGGGGGAGGTATGTCCAAAATCTGTTGGGAATAGTTTTATTCCTTGTTTTTGGTAATTTATATCATTTTCTCGCTGTTCTATTGACGTAAGACTCTAGCCATCACCTCATATTCTGAATCTGCTCTGCTAGATAGGATTTTAATTACTTAAGTCATGCTTCACCCCATTTTCCAAGCCGGCTGAATTACAGGATCGTTTTTCCATTTCACATCTAGGACGTATTTCTGCCGAGGACATTCCAAACCCAATTATTCTCATTGTTCTTGCCATTAAAGTTTCTTCATTCTCTTTATTTTACCAGATCTGTGTTTTTAATTGTCCCACAAAATGCTAGCAGATTAAAAAAAATTTAAGATTCGAACCATTTTGTGATTGGTCTTTCCTCTTTCCATTTTTCTCTGGGCTGTGTCACAGTTTCTATACGTTTGGACACAGCGGTAAGTTAGGCACTGACATGCAAACAGGAAGTTACATATAAAGGTTACCAACAAAACTTAGATGAGTTTCACATCCTATGCCGGGGTCATTATTAATAACTCAATATGATACTGTTGTTTACTATGATTCATCATCAGACCCTACCTTTGTGTAATTTTTGACACTGTTTGGAAAGTCTTCACATTTACATCTACATTTAAAGTGGGTTACAAGCTACATAGAAAAGCTAATTTCAGTGTGTGGTTCTTACCTCTTTCCAATTGCATCTGTATCGTGTCTGTTGACAGGTTGAATGGCCAGCTGCTCTCCTAGGAAAAGCAGGCCCAGGAGGGGGACTGACCTTCCTGTGCTGCTCTGCTCCTGTGCTGAGCAGAGACTTCCTGCTATCAGATTAACCTGTCACCTTACCATCTTCCTTTCCTCTTTGTCTTCTCCTTTGAAAGTAGTTATTATCTTCTTTTTTTTTTTTTTGCGGTACTAGGGATTGAACTCAGGGGCATTCTGACTCTGAGCTACATCCCCAGTTCTAGTTTTATTCTTTATTTGGAAACAGGGTCTCGCTAAGTTGCAGAGAGCCTCACTAACTAGCTGAGGCTAGCTGCAAACCTGCGATCCTCCTGTCTCAGCCTCCCAAGTACTGAGATTACAAGTGTGCACCACCACGTCCAGCCTATAGTTATTATTTTCTAATTATAAAGCTCAAGCATAAATTGTATGGGTTGTTAGCTGTAAGAGGTGCTATATTTATACAGCAGGATTTAGGGCTTTCAAAATATAGACCAGAAAAAAGAACATCCAACTCCTGTTTAATCCCACCATCCAAGGATAACTACTGATAGAAATTTTCAGGACTCTCTTTTTCTTTAAAATTAAGACCATGAAAAAATAGTTCCATTTCGAAACTTCTTTTTTTTTAAAGTAGGTGTATTATGAACATTTTTTCAAGTAAATATTTATCTACATAGTACCCAGTTATATAGGTTTATTAGTGTTGATTTAAATGACTCTGTGATTTAGAAATTTAGGTTGAACTCTCTCTTTGACTATTAAGTGTAACTCAGTGTTTACATATTTTCTGAGGCTTAATGTTTTCTGAAGACTTTGAGTTCTTGGCCAGTGACGTGGCTAATCACCAAGTTAATTTATTTCTAATTGGCTCCATCTGCTGTAACTTGTCTCATTTAATCCTTTGCACATGACTTCAACCTTGGGCTCTCAACTCTTGCCTTCTTGTTTGCGTTTGCCCGGCACACCTTACCCAGTCCCTCAGTTTTTAGCCTTTCTGAATCACTTGGCTTGGGTGCGTCTCTTCCATCCATGACAGATCTGGGCTTCGCTTTGAACAGCACCCCAAATCCTGTTCATTGAAGAGTTGAGCTAAACCCATTTCCCTTTCTGGATATAAGCCAGGATTTCATACCTCTCATGGTCAAGCAGGATTTCGTTGTGTGTGTCTAACACATTTCTCCCTCCTTCCACTCACGGATGGACTTGGGCTGACGCCGTGTCTCTGCAGGTGTTGAGAGGAGCGCTGCAGTGGGCGTGGGAGGGTAGATTTGTCTTAGACATTCTAGCTTCACTTCCGATGATTGTATACCTGGTAAAAAGATTGCCAGATCATATGGAAGTTCTGTTTTTATTTTTTTTGAGGAACCTCCATACTGTTTTCCAAACTGGCTGTACAGATCCACATGCAGCCTCCGCGCGCCCCTTCAACACCGCCATGCTTTGCTTTTGGACAAGGAAAAGAATTTTATGTACCTTTAAAAGAATTTTATGTACCTGGTAGTCATCTATATGTCTTCTTTTGAGGAACATTTATTCAGGTCTTTGCCTGTGATTTAATGGGGTTATTTATTTTCCTTTTTTTTTTTTGGTACTGGGGATTGAATCCAGGGGCCTCTGAGCTATACTCAAGCCCTATTTTATTTTTTATTTTGAAACAGGGTCTTGCTAAGTTACGGAGAGCCTTGCTTAGTTGCTGAGGCTGGCCTTGACCCTGTGATCCTCCTGTCTCAGCCTCCCAAGTACTGGGGATTATAGGCGTGCGCCACCATGCCCGGCTGTTATTTATTTTCTTGCTATTGAGTTGTTTGAGCTCTTGATATATTTTGGATATTAATCCCTTATCAGGTGTAGAGTTCGCAAATATTTCCTTCCATTCTCTAGGTTGTCTCTTCACTCTGTGGATTCTTTCCTTAGCTGTACAGAAAGAAGCCTTTTAGTTTGATATATTCCCACTTGATTATTTTTTATTCTTGTGCTTCTGCATAATTCATTTTAAATTTTACTCTGGCCGGGCGTGGTGGCGCACGCTTGTAATCCCAGTACTTTGGGAGGCGGAGACCGGAGGATCCGGGTTCGCGGCCAGCCTCAGCTCTCGCTCTCTGTCTCTCTCTCTCTCTCTCTCTCTCCTTAGTGAGGCCCTCCGCAACTTCGTGAGACCTGGTTTCAAAATAAAGCATAAAAAATAGGGCCGGGGGCGTAGCACGGAGGTAGAACGCCTCTGTGTTCAATCCCCGGTACTGCAAAAAAAAATTTTTTTACTCTGATGACTTAGGGTACTATTTTATATCTAAAATAGTTATTTAGACTTATCTAATGCTTATTGGAGTGGTTCTTTTACTGTAGTTTTCCTTTGCTTTATGTTTAAAGCAAAGGATATTTTTCTTAGAATATTTTACTTAAAGAATATTTTTCTTAGCTGAAATCTTTTGCTTCTCATTTTATATTTTCTTCTTGTATTTTTTTAATGGGTGCTCCATGTCACTTTATAATAATCTTGAAGGGTTGTATCTTCCTGGACTGCAGACAGGTGCTTCATGTAGCGGTGGCGATGTCTGTGGTTTCCAGAGCTCCGTCCCTTGTCGGCACAGATGGGCGCTGTCTCATTGCCGTCGAGCCTCTGAGGTTGATGTGTCTCCTGCTCTCCTTCCTGTCGGCCTCTTGACTCTGCAGCTTGTTTTCCTATCTCCTTTCTCCGCCCAGACTCCTCCGTGTCTTCTTCCCGACAGGTGGCCTGGAGGGCTGCTACAGTCGCCACACATCTCCACACCCGTGCCTGACTTTGAGCCCAGGCCCTGGCCGCCTCTGCTCAGAACTATCTTTTCAAAGCTATTCAGAAAGCAAACATCCTTAAACAGTAAAATTAACGTCTGCTTTTGGAACTAAGGGCACAATGGCCCACAGTTTTGGAAGACAGTGTCTCTTCGTAGCCGGAGTCCAATTTACTCTAAATAAAATCCCCAGGTGTTGTGTTGAACCCCATAGCCACCAGAGCAACGTCTGTAATCTTTAATGCGCGGCCATCTTATTTCGTCTATACCATACCTACTCTACAACCTTATGTACCATACCTATTCATACATAACTCTTGGGTTATGCTGGAGAAAATCTGATACGTCATATGAGAGGAGGGATGATATTCAGTTCCCCCGCTTTCGGTACTGGAGACCTCTATCTTTCTGGACATCACCACTAGACCCTACAATTAGCTCCCCTGCCCACCCAGACTAGGCAGATACTGTGGTTAATCCATGTGACTCTGGTGCTTTGGGGTAGGAATTTGTTCTCTGTCTCCTATTTTTATGGCCTGAATCGTGCCACCCAAATTCATACCTGACTTCTAGTTCAGAGTGACTGAATTTGGAGACAGGGCCTGTGTGAGCATTAGTGCCCTTGTAGGAAGAGACAGAGACCTCGCCGCTCTCCCTCCAGCACAGGGCGGGATGCCCGCTCTCTGCAAGCCAGGAGAAGAGCTTCAGAGTGAGCCTACCTGCCCATTCCTGGATCTTGGGTTTCCGGCACATTTCTGTTGTGCAAGCTACCCGGTCTATGGTGTTTCCTTACCTGAAATCTTTTGCTTCTCATTTTGTATTTTCTTCTTGTATTTTTCCCAAGTCGACTAAGTCTCCTAAGGCACCTATTAAGGATTTTATTTGCGATTCCTATTGATTGGTAAGGATTTGGGCAGATGTATAGAGGAAGCTGGGTTAGACACCTACCAATATCTAGAGGTCCAGACATATATTGGGCAGAATTCTCCTAAAGAACCACAAGGGCTTCATTCATCAAAGATGTGATCACCCAACCGCATTTAAGACTACTAAAAAGATCCCAGAGTATAAAGATTCGTTTCATGTCTATGTAATGGTCATCTTTCCTTTCCTTATTACATTGGATAGTATGTTAGGGGACGGTAAAATCCCTTATCAGTGTCTCAGGGTAAGGCACATCTCCCCTCTGCAGCAGAGCCCTGACATGTAGGAAGTAATCAATCATCACATAGATGTATTTAAAATAACACCTTAGGTTATGGTGTAGAAAATGGTTTGCCTTAAATAGCCAAATTTCAATAATTTTTCTTTACTTAGGAGCAGCCATGTAAAAGTAGGTACTACTGTATACATTACCAAAAAAATTCTGCTGTTTTTTTTATTTGTTTATTTTTTGTTGTTGTTGTTTTTTTGCAAGAATATACTACTATAAAAGCACATAAAACAGCTCTGGGTCCTTAGTAAACGTCGATATCTATCTGTTTAGATAGGTGACTATAAGTCACATGATATGCGATACAGTTGATACTTAGCTCACTCCACTGAGAGCCCCAGGAGAGAAGGTCTGGAATCTTCTGCAGCCACTTCATAGGGCTGCAGACGTACACCTCTGTGTACACCTTGTCTTACCCTCACTGGTCTGAATGTACAAGGCCAACGCGGAGGTTTTCATTCCTGTGGGCTCGCCGTTCCCTCTGTGGAGTGCTGCCTGCAGGCTACGTCCACCACTGACGATACCCAGTGTGACATCTTTTTTCTAACAACAAATGAGTGGATTTTTCCACATGAATTCTCCACTCTCAGCTGATGTCCAAGGACGCAATTCACTCCTGACACTGTCAGGAGCTACAGCAGACCCCACAAGCCAGGGCTCAGTCCTGCAGGACTGTCCCCCCTGCAAGTGCCACTCAAGTCCCAGTGACCACCACACTTCTGACCAACGGTGTGTGGGTTTGGGGTCCCACAGCTCCTGGCCCTCTCTGGGCATTCCCCCTTCCTGCACATCAGTGTGTCACCAATCAGAAGCTCTCCAGGTGTCCCTGCTCCAGAGCCTCTGTCCCATCTCCAGCCTGCCCTGCAGGGTCTGGATTGGGGCTGACCTTTCTCACCCTCTCCACAGCCATGGTCTTTCAGGTGACCTGTGCCCCTCCTGAAGCCTCATGAGAGCTCACCTGAGTCACCTCATTTCTATAAACAGGTGTGGGTAAAGGGACTGGTTATAAATAATAAGGCATTTCCATCACTTAGAAAATTCCAAGGGTATTAGGAACTCTGTCCAGGACCCAGGGATAAAGACCAAGTGTGTTTTTTATTATACTATATCCAGTTTTGGGGCCAGCTGGTCTAAACTGCCCTTCTCTTCTGTCTGGTCAACTATGCCCCAAATTTGCAGTCTTGCTATTGTTGCTTTTATTCCTGAGACCTTAACTCAGTGTTAGAGCAATTAAATAGAAAACCTAAAAGTCACCAAATTGATGCAATCATACAGAAAGATTTAAAGATATGTAGCATCTATGTAGGCCTGGTGGCTGCTTCCATTGACATTTAACAATTGCAAGTCTTGCTTCAGTACATCCTAGTTTCTGCCAAACTTGAATGGATTTAACTTTAACAGACCCCCCCAACACACACACACACACACACACACACACACACACACACACATTAATTGCTTTTTTTGATTTAGGAGTTTCTGCTTTACCACTGTCAAAGGCTCTTTGTGTTCGGAGTTACAATACAGTGCTGCTCATTGTCTTTTACGGATCCTGAGGCGATTTTTTTCTCTGCAGTTCTGAGCCATTCTTTCAACAGGAATCCCTTCATCTTTTTTCTTCAACTTCCAGGAGTTGGTTAATACATCTAATAACTTCCAGTAGTTAGCAACAGCAACAAACAAACAGCAGACAAAACAAAACAAAAGCCCCGTCACTCCTCCAGAGCTCTCCAGGGACTGACTGCTCCTTTTCAGTAAGAAGAGCTTTCTCCACCTAAACACCTCTTCTTTTCTCCTTCGCCTTCGCCTTCGCCTTCGCCTCCTCCTCCTCCTCCTCCTCCTCCTCCTCCTTCTTCTTCTTCTTCTACCATTAGCTCCTCCCCAACCCCTTTTTAAGCGATTGCCCATCAATAGTTAAATTTATTTCTCTTTTGAATAGAAACATCAAGAGGAACCCTGGTGAAGACAAAATTAGACAGCTCTGTACCCTCAAAAGCTTAGTACAAGAAAAGCCCAGGATGCATCCAAATCTAACATTTCAACACCTCTAAATAAATTTGTATTTGAAGTAAGAATGCTAAGTGTTGTATCTATGATAAAATGCCTCTGACAATAATGAGTAATTTGTAGGTTATTTTTAAGGAACAAGTTGGTCATTATTATATTTAACTTTCCTGAGGATCTGGGAATAACAACAGATTCCTTATTGTGTTAAGGTTAGACAGAACAACAACAAAACAAACCACACACAAAACTCCTCATCCAATTATCCCCAAATTTGTTCCTCCCTCTGTCTTCCCTGTCTCCATAAAGGGGGACCTTATTTTTTTCCAGTCGCTTAGTCTAAAAGGAGTTGGAGGCATTCCCGAGCTGTTTCTTTCTGCCTTTGCTGGCTAACTCCAAATTATACCCAGCTCCAACCTTTTCTCTCCACATCCTCAGGACCACTCTGTCCAAACCACTAGCATCTCTGGTCCGCATACTTTCCATAGCTTCCTGAGTGGTCTTGGTACCTCTACCCTCGCCTCCC
Source organism: Glis glis (assembly GCA_004027185.1). Classification (NCBI taxonomy): domain Eukaryota; kingdom Metazoa; phylum Chordata; class Mammalia; order Rodentia; family Gliridae; genus Glis; species Glis glis. Next base: position 58,672 of record PVJS01000379.1, read on the forward strand.
TATGGCTGTTCCAAATGCAGCAACCTGAATGATTTTTCCAAACTAAGTCCTATCATACCGTTCCTGCTGCAAAACCTGGCATCTGCTCAGTGTGCAAGCCCAAGTGTTTTCAGTATCTGCAAGCCCACCTGGAGCTGGCTGCCTTTGCCTCTCTAGTATAATCTACCGCACCTCCCCCGGGGTTCCCTCCACTCCACTCCTAGTTCCCTCCTTGCTGTGTGTGGGATGATACTCAAGCAAGCTCTCGCCTTAGGGAATCATATACCCTTTACCCTGTAAGCCCCTTGGCCCATCCTATACCTCCTGTGTTATAGTTAGATATAAAATGTCCCCTAAAGAGTTCATTTATTAATGTTTGGAGTTGATATAATTGAGTCATGAGGGCTGTAATCCCAGCAGTGGGTAAATCCATGGTGGTACTTGGTAGGCCTGTAGGGTGTTGCTGGAGGTGGTCCCTGGGGGTGTGGCTTTGGGGATTATATAAATGGTTCCTCCTCCCCCTGCTATTCTCTTGCTTCCGGCCTCCATGATGTGAGGAGCACAGCTCATGTGCTCTCCCTCTCTCCGCCTCCCACCACCATGCCCTGAGATCCGCGGTCCCCGGCCTCACGTGGACTGAACCCAAAACCATAAGAGAATAAATCTTCTTCCCTCTAAATTACTTGGTCAGGTCTTTAGATTATGGTTGTGAGAATGGTAACCGGAACATCTGCAAGCCTTGTTCAAATCCCTTCCAGGGGACCCTACCTTGGATCACCCCATTTAAAATTGCAACCCCCTCCTCCCCCACCCTGTACCCCACAGTCCTGATCCCATTTACATTGCTCTCTGTTTTCTTCTATGACACCATTACCTGTTAAATCTCTAACTAGATGAAGAACGACTGCAAATGATCAAGGAAAGACACCTTCGGGAGTCAGCCAAGAACCCACACTGACAATCACAGAGCCAACAAGCAAGTAGATGATAAACACACCGAAACACGACCTACATCACCGGTAATTAGGAAAGCACAAATTGAAACAACAGGGAAATACCCGTTGCTCTCAAAGATATTAATAACATCGAGGGCTGACTCTGGTTGTAGGGAAATAAGAATTTTTACACATAGCTGAGAGAAATGAAAGTTGTTGTAATCAGTTTGGAAAATAACCTAGAAGCATTATTTGAAGTTTCATTGTTCAGATTCTTTGACCCAAGAGTCTAACTTTGGTAACTCTATGCCAATAAAATATCATTTTGTAGGAATATATCTAAAGAAGTAGATCTGTTATGCATTGATTATAATAATACTAAAAAGAAAAAACAATTAGACTTGGTATCCCATCAAAGAGAAGAGATTAAATAAGTTTGGTCTGTTTGTAATTTTTAATCATTATTTGGTAATTAAAAATAATTAGAGCTATGCCGGGCGTGGTGGCGCACGCTTGTAATCCCAGTACTTTGGGAGGCGGAGACTGGAAGATCCGGGTTCGCGGCCAGCCTCAGCGCTCTCTCTCTCTCTCTCTCCCTGTTTCTCTCTCTCTACCTAGTGAGGCCCTCTGCAACTTCGTGAGACCCGGTTTCAAAATAAAGTATAAAAAAATAGGGCCGGGGGGTGTAGCGCGGAGGTAGAACGCCCCTGGGTTCAATCCCCGGTACCGCAAAAAAAATAATAATAATAATTAGAGCTATACATATGAACCTGGGAATGTTCAGAAACATGAAAAATAACCTAGAAGTAGCTGAGTCATATATAATATGACTATCTGTATGTTTTTAAAAAAATAGAAGAAAACAAATATCTTGTGTATTATATATATGTACATATACATATATACATATATACATATACATATCCACATACACATGTATTTCTAAGAGCACAAAAAATATGACAGTCTAGTGTTAATACTAACTATCACATAAAGTAGAACTGAAGGAAGAATAAAAGTATTAACTTTTTATGTTTTCTAATATTTGCTTGTTAAAATGGATGTACTTCTACAATAAAATATCCAATAAAGAAAAAACACAACAGGCTACTATTTGAAAATGCTTGGTCCAATTGCTCAATAAATACTAAGCTCGTGTATCTTATCAGACGACCTGGACTTATAGCTCCATGCTCAAAAGAGAAATGTAACATTTAACACCACGTACATGAATTCAACATTGGGGTTGATCTAGGGTCGTTCCTGTGATGTACAAATGAGGAAACGGAGATTCTCACTGAATATGACCACTGAATACATAAATGAGTCTACAAAATAATGAGCTACACCTGCCCAGATCACAGCTGGGCAGGGGCGGAGGCACACCTGGAACCCAGGTGTGAGTCCAATTCAGGGCTCTTCTGCTGGTGACATGGGCCTGGGGAGCAACCTGCTGACAGGTGAGACGCGCATAGCAAGGTCAGACTCACGAACGCTCTGCTGTCAGTCTGCAGAAATGACAACTCCTGAGGTCCACTGTGAAGAAACACAATGATATTTTCTTCTTAGTGACTCTATTTTTGGTTTATTTTGGATTTGGGGGGATTTGTTTCTCTTTTTGAGGCATAAAAAATAATGCTTAGAAACTAATTTTAAACACATGAGACACAAAGCAGATGCCCCAGGCTAGAGCCGGCCACTGCCAGATGCTGGCCAGTGGCCACGAGCCCCCTCACATGGCGCTCCCTGGTCTCCGTGGCCACCCAGTGTGCCCTTTTGTGGAACATTCGATTAGCACGTTTTCTGGACTTTCCTCACACCTCAAACTTCCTCCGCTGCCCGCTCCTCCAGCCTCGCCATAGAGCCCTTCGCAGAGGAGCCGAAGTCACCGCAGCCTCCACGTTTCCCCCTTGACCTTCAGCTCCGCCTCTCTTCCCCAGCTCACAGTCCCACTTTTACTAAGACTCACAGATTCTTACCAGAGAGTGGCCTTTTCTTTTGCTATCACCTACCAGATCCAAAGAGCCACTCTCACTTGGGGACACATCCCTCTGGGTTAGTGGCATCATGAAAAGTCATTTTCTTTTTTTTTTTTTTTTTGCGGTACCAGGAATTGAACCCAGGGGCGTTCTACCTCCGCGCTACACCCCCGGCCCTATTTTTTATACTTTATTTTGAAACTGGGTCTCACGAAGTTGCGGAGGGCCTCACTAAGTAGAGAGAGATAGAGAGAGACAGGGAGAGAGAGAGAGCTGAGGCTGGCCGCGAACCCGGATCCGATCTCCGCCTCCCAAAGTACTGGGATTACAAGCGTGCGCCACCACGCCTGGCTTGAAAAGTCATTTTCTAGTGCCCTTTTATTTATTTATTTATTCTCTCTCTCTTTTTCTCTGCCCACCTTTCTCTCTCTCTCTCTCTCTCTCTCTCTCTTTCTCTCTCTTTGGCCCTTGATATTGGACCCAGGAACATTTTACCTCTGGGCTGCACCCCCAGCTCTTTCGATTTTTTTATTTTGCAACAGGATCTCACTGAGTTGCTGAGGGTCTCGCTAGGTTGCTGAGGCTGGCCTGGAACCTGCGATCCTCCTGTCCCAGCCCCCCAAGTATTGGGATTACAGGTGTGTGCCACTGCACCCGGCTGTTTATTCTCTTAAGAGTCTGTGCAGAGGACTTGAAGCAGCCAGCTAGGCTGGGGTTCCAGAAACCCACTGAGAGAAAAGGAACCAAAAGCTCTCTGAGGATATTAAGGTAAAAATAAACAAAAAAATCTGTGGAAGGAAGAATAACAGCGCCACTGTTGCTGGGGTAATTCTGGATCACCAATCGATGGCTTTGGCAGGGCCAGCTACCTCCCTGTGAACTGGCCTGCCCCGAACTCCTATCCGCAATTCGTTGATGGTCATCACTGCGCCACAAAGACCTTGTTGGCTGGGGTGTGTGTGCTTGGGTCTCTGCAGGTCCAGGGGTGCTAGGGATCCAGAGGCTGCCAACTGGCAAATTCTGTAAGGATGAAAAACGTTTCTGAGCGTGGAAACCCCCCAAGGCCTGCGAGTTCTTACTAGTAGGTACAGTTTTAAGAAACTGGGTCTAAATAAAGACAGCCCAGGGCCCTGATCTCCAATTTTTGAGAACTCTTGGACTGCAAATATTCCTATTCTTCATTTAAGGTTACGCAAAAGGGAATTTGTGATTTTTGTAAAGTTTTCTTCGTAAAAGCCCATCTGCTGTCGTCCTGTTGAAACCATTGCTCGGCACGCTCAGGTGTGGTCAGTATTACCTGTCTGGAAGAGAAAGAAGGAGAATAGACCCTCGTTGGAGTCTCTGTGTCCCTTTGGGGGCAGGAAAGGAACCGATCAAAAGTGGCCTCACTGTCTTAACCCACAAATGCCCCCCTGATGTTGTCCGGAAGGGGTCAGCCAGTGACCATGGTGTCTGAGAGGGGATACACTCCCAGGCCACTGCCAGCTCTGCAGTGTCTTTGTGTCACTGAGGACAGGGGCTCCCACTCTGGGTCCTGGGACCTCAGCCAGCCCCGGCAGGTGCTCTTCTACTGCACCTATGCAGTTGGGCTGTTAGCTGCCCCGATACCACACCTGCTCCTCCACATCCCTTCTTACCCAGGTACCAAGGGGGGCTCCAGCTCGGCATCTGATGGACCTGGTAGATCAGCTTCCTCTTCTCTGGGCCATTCTGCTCTAGCTCCCACCACGTGGCACAGGCAATAAGTTCCAGCTGACTGTGGGGAAATCAGGAAGATACCATAAGTCTATGGCAGACTTACCTCTCTCGCCTCTCTGCTGGTGGTGGGTTGAGATCTTCAGTCAGTTACCAGTCACCTGTCCACGTTCAATCCCTCACTTTCTGGGGCCTGGTTTTTCCTGCACCTCCACCTTGGCCGGCAGGTGGTCGAGCATGGCGAGGTTCTGTGCTTGCCGGGAGTGAGCCCCGCGCTGACTTCGGTTACTTCTCCATGGAAACTGCCATCTTGTCACCACCAGCTTCGTAGGGTGTCTTGATGCTCAGTAGCCCCTGTGTACCAACACTGAATCGCAGTTTGCCTGCTCCAGAGGTCCCTCCTCACTTCCCCCCAGTGCCATGAGCACTGCCAGCGGCCTTTCCCTGCGCTTCCCTTCTTTTCTGATTGTTTTGAACACCGTCCCCACTCTGCTCTCTTCCCTGGGGCTCAGTGCTTTCAACGGGGCCTGCTCAGTGACTCTGGGCTTTCCTGGTCCTGTTTGTTTGTTTGTTGTAGAATGTCATGAATCTACCTCTTAATTCTTTGCAACTTTGCATCTCTGGTCATCCAAAAGGACCTATCCCCTTTCCAAAGTATCTCTTTAAAAGGTTTACATGTTGAGCACAATTTCTTCCTTATCATCCCCCACCCCCGACTCTTCATATTCATTTTAAACATTTAATAAAGAAGAACAAAATGATGTCATTTGCAGGAAAATGGAAGGACCTGGAGAACATGATGCTAAGTGTGATTAGCCAGTCACAGAAAGCGGAGGGGCATATGTTTTCTCTCCTATGCGGAAGCTAGGGAGTAATTGGGATAAAAGAGGACTTTAGATAATGGAGGAGAAACCCCAGTGGAGTGATGGAGGGGTAGAGGGGAGGGTGGGGGAGGGAGAATTGACGAAGAGATCGCTTCCACTGACATTATGTCCATCGGTGAGAATTCCAACGCCAATCTCAATATCATGTATAGGGAAGGGGAGGGAGTAGGGAGGAGCCGGGGGGAGGCTCACCAAGCTCTGTGTGCTTGTGTGCCCCTATCACTCCGAACTACATTATGATGTAAGACTACATGCACCAATAAAAGTGCATGTGTGTGTGTAACATTTAAATTCCTCAGAGCTAACTGAGCATTTGATAGCGCAACGCACTACACGCCCCTGACGGGCCACAGCTGGGCCTCAGCCACCTTCTAGAGACAGGCTAGACCAGGTTGCCCTGTTTGGTTTTTGTTTTTGTTTTTGTTTTTTTGCGGTACCGGGGATTGAACCCAGGGGCATTCTACCTCCGCGCTACACCCCCGACCCTATCTTTTTATACTTTATTTTGAAACCGGGTCTCACGAAATTGTGGAGGCCTCACTAAGTAGAGAGAGAGAGAGAGACAGGGAGAGAGAGAGAAAGAGAGAAAGAGCGCGAGAGAGCTGAGGCTGGCCGTGAACCCGGATCCTCCGGTCTCTGCCTCCCAAAGTACTGGGATTACAACCGTGCGCCACCACACCCGGCCCTGTTTGTTATTTTTGACAGAAACTTTGGGGTGTAAAGTGTCACAAGACCTGGGCCATCTTTTTCTGCTGTATTCACTTATATAATAGGCCAACCATCAAGAACCATGTCTGACCCATAATCAGTGTGAAGACTTATTTGCAGCATCAGTGATAAAATCTAGTCGTTTTAAACGTGCTCCTTAGCGCCGCCATTGGCACTCCTCCACTGCCTCGTAACTCTTCGCTGAAAGTTGGGGCCACGCCTGTTGAACCCATATGTTTTGGGTTATTTTCTCTCTGAAGGCATTTCTGTACAGTGAGGGTCATGTGCTGCTTTTTAGCCAATTCCCACAAGCTCGTGCAATTTTCCTGTAGTTTATTATTTTTGCTCAGGGTTTTGGTTTGAATGACTTAAACGTGTCATTGTTTACTTTCTGATCGCTTACTAAAAACCTGAATGAAGCTTCGCCTAGCACAGATCCCCAAGAGGAACCCTTGTTTAGACTCACCCAGAAATGTGTTTACTATCCGCACCCTTCCGTTCTTTCCTAGACTCTATTTTTAAACACGACAAAGTGTTTTCACATAGACTCATTCGTCTGCGCGCGTGATGCCGGGATCCATCCCGGGTCCTGTGCACGGAGGGCAAGTGCTATATGGCTGTGCCAGCTCCCAGCCTGGTCAAGAGTTTAAAATGCCTCTGCCTGTAATCTCCGTGAGGATCATGAGGATGATCACATGTATGCAGTTAAGCAAGATCTGTCCTTACAGAAATGTTCCCTTTTGATGCTTACATTACTTTCACAGTCACGTATCTCTGGCATGACATCGCTGCTCACTGGTAAGGTCTTTGCTTTCTTCTCTGGCTCTCCGGATCAACTAGTATAGCCCCAGCTCTCCCCATTCCTCCCACAGTAGTTAACATATGTTGAGCAAGATTCCTAAATTGGGCCTCGTATTCCTTTAGCATTTTGGGT
>PVJS01000379.1:65885-135571 GCA_004027185.1 Glis glis
CTTTTTTTTTTTTTTTTTGTACTGGGGATTGAACCCAGAGGCATTCTACTTCAAGCTACACCCCCAGCCCGATTTTTTTTAATATCTTATTTGGAAACAGGGTCTTACTAGGTTGCTGAGAGCCTTACTAAGTTGCTGAGGCTGGCTTTGAACCTGCAATCCTCCTATCTCAGCCTCCCAAGTACTGGGATTACAAGCGTGTGCCACCACGCCTGGGTGTTTGTCAGCTTTTGAGAACAATTTTTACATTGCACAGATAAATAGCCCCAGTGCTTTCCACTGGCCGTTCGCCTATCTTTGGTATACTTAAATACACTACATATTTTTTAAAGGTCATTAGACCTCACAGCAAGTCAAGTCTGTGTTTGTTCTCGAGTGCTTGACTAAGTACTTATTCTGCCTGTGGATCCCTGTTATGAAGGGGCCTTTTATAAAAGGATCCATGGGTAAAATCAGAATTTTCTTATTTCTTAAAATGACAATCAATCAGTGCTCTGATGATGCATTAATTAGAAAAGGTAAAAAATAAAACATTATATCTCCCTAATCCCAATTTTTTTAAATACACATATACATAGAAAGAAAATACATGCAAATCTACCATGATTTTAAACTTTCTACAATTAAATTGTACTATTGTGACAACTGTTATACAACCTTTATACAATAAATTAAAGTGCTTGTTTTTCCTATTTATTTGTTTAGCATTTGTTGAGACGACTTCTCTAGATATTAATACCTATTTTTAGTACGAATGTATATTTTTAAGAAATTACTAATTTTTCAACTTTAAAAGTATATACTTTATATTTGGGATAGTTTATGATTTCATTACAAATGAGTGTGGAAGAGTCTTGGGTTTTTCAAACCTCAGTGGAATTCCAAACTTAACTGCCATGATTTCCATTAATTGTCCATCTGTTATGTGCAACTACTTCCTGTACCAGGTACTGATTTTTATCTCTCCAGGACCAAAAATTATATATTTTCTTTTCTTTTCTTACTGTCTGCTTTTTAAAACTATATTTGTTATAGAAAAAGGAGGTTTTTATTAAAAAGAGCTACCTCTACTATTATTATTAGTTGATCTGTCCTAATTATTTTCCCTCAGCCATCTACAAACACCAGTTTATAATGGACTTTTATCCCAGCATTACTTTTAAATATAAAAATCTACAACGACAGGGTTGTGGACCTTGTCTATGTATTCCTGCGTGGAGAAGATGAACCACTCATGCCCTGGGGGACAGTGGCTAAGAGCTCATCTGGGCAGGTTACTTGATTCCCGTGACTCAGTTTCCTCAACTGTAAGATGGGACAGCTCTTACCCAGGCAGGCCTTGTGTGGGCTGAAGAGGATGGGCACACAGAGCCTGGGCAACACCTGGCCCGGTCAACACTGCCGTTGCTCTGCTGGCCTGGCCAGGGGGCCTCACCTACATTTCAACAGGCCTGCACTAGGCCAGGGGAAGTCATCTCTCCAGTAGAAAGCTACACTTCCCCATGCTATTGCTCCCAACACAATGTCGCTTCCTCCAGCTACTGGTTCTGCGCTAGCTGAGGTTGCCATCTGGCCATAGTAGGTTGTCTCTGAGACGGCAGGTAGACCTGAGGCTCCCCTCTGCTGCCAATATTCTAACTTACCCAGTTTTGGGAATTGCTCTTCTAGCCTCCTACAGCTGCATTTCTGCAAATATTAGAGTTGTTTTTATGTCAACCCTAGAAAGCAGATATATGAAAAACAACAGGCAATTTTATACCAAATCGCTTTCACTTTGCTGATTGCTCACATAGTTATGACCCTCGGTAATTCCCAGGTGAAATCAATAGTTAGATGGTATAGTATAAATAGAGAGAACTCAGTGTTTTGATAGTTCACTGAGGACTAAAGGATCTGTTCTCTATATTCACAAGAAAAGTAAGCGTGCTCCACAATTGCTGTGATAGCTTTTGCATCCAAAAATAATGCCGTGATAAAAATCCATGTAAAACCATGTGACGTTCTCTGATGTCAAAGGTCATAACATCATATGTTTTTAAAAAAGTGTTCAATTAAGAAAAATAACCTTTTGTGCACATTTCTTTCATCTGAAAACTCATTAAAATTATGAGGATATAGGAGTTGATTTTGAAGGTTAATGTTCCTTATTATAAAGAGAGTTTAAAGAAATATTTGTTGAGTGAGAGAAAAGCCTTTCTTCAGTTTTTTCCCTGGGGTGCATGGATGCTTACAGCGCAATGGCACCTTCTATAATCTGAGGGTTTCAACACAGCCTACTTGCTTATGATGAGAACTCCTGGGCAGGTGAAATGGCAGCCATTGGACAGAGCAAAGGTGAAGACACTCAGGGTTGGGGTTTTGTTTGCTTATTTTGCATTTTTTACAATCAGACTTTAAATGTTATGGTGGAAATATCTTATTTTACTAAAAGATGATCAGAGTAATTTGGTTCACCCAAATGCTTTTTAGAGAGAAAAAAACAACAACACTAAATCATCTTAGTGGTTTTGTTTGCACTAATCTCACGAATCCCAGAGGTGATTTATTGGTCTGCATCTTAGTTCCTGCTACTTAATGAAATGCTAGTTTCATTTGTAAAATGATTCCTACACTGATCACAAGATAATTTAAATATCAAATCAGACTTTATTTTTAAAGTTCAGTGTTTTTAACTTGCAATACTTTCACTTTCACTTTTAAAATCACTTCATACTTAACTAGAAGTTTATCGGATCTATAAAAAGAATGCTTTCCCTCAGCCTCATTTGGAAGTATGGCACAACTGCATTTTTTACAATCAAGAGAATTTCTCCAACCTAACCACAAGATAACCATCAAAATCAGAAGAGCATCGATTCGGTACTGCCATCTCCACCTCAAACCACATGGCAGCTTTGCCAAGTATCCGTTAAGACCATGCGTCTACGTGCCAGGATTGTTCATCTTTGCAGTCTGGGACAGTTGCTCAGTCTGTGTGTGACACTCATGACCCGACGCTTTAGAAGACAGGCCTGAGGTTCTGTAGAACTTCTCTCAACTTGCTTTTGGCAAATGTTTCCTCCTAATTGCACTCGGGTCTGCAATTTTAGCAGAAATACCACAGACATGAAGCTGCATATTTAATGCACCCCTTGTGTGAGTACCATTGGCTTTGGCTCCTCATAGGTGATTTTAACCGTGGTCATTTCTTTAAGGTGGGGTCTGCCAGGATTCTCCAAAGCATAGTTATTCTGTAGTGTTTTCTTTAGTATTTCCTTTAATATTCACTGTTTGGGGGGGGAAGTACTATGAAATCATGTAAAGATTCCATTCCTCATTGAAATTTCATCTACTAGTTTTAGCGTCCATTTCTTACTTGAATTATTACTATGGTGAGTGCTAAATAGTTCTTTTTCTTTTTTTTTTTTTTGCGGTACCGGGGATTGAACCCAGGGGCGTTCTACCTCTGCGCTACGCCCCCAGCCCTATTTTTTATACTTTATTTTGAAACTGGGTCTCACGAAGTTGCGGAGGGCCTCACTAAGTAGAGAGGGAGAGAGACAGGGAGAGAGAGAGAAAGAGAGAGCGAGCGAGCTGAGGCTGGCCACAAACCCGGATCCTCCGGTCTCTGCCTCCCAAAGTACTGGGATTACAAGTGTGCGCCACCACGCCCGGCCTAAATAGTTATTTTTCTAACATCATAATTTTCTTCACATTTTATTGGCAAGCATTCCAATGTAAAGACACACTTTTTAAAAATCTCCATTTACGTTTAGGTGCAGTCTGATCTTTACTTATTTTGATGTTGAAAATTTCCCATACTTGATCAGTTCTTTGAATACTTCCTAATTCTGGCACACACACACACACACACACACACACACACACACACACACACTCTAGGTTCATTAATTTCACATCTATATGAACGCAGCGAAGGAAAAGAATAAATATGGATTATTGTAATCTTTGATAATTCAAGTTAATATAACGTAATGTCTTTTCTGAGTCCTGATGGTTGTTCCCAATCCTTTTGTCTAGATGATAAAAGTGCAAGCCACTTTTTATAAGATCCCTGGATTCGTTTTGTTAAAGGTACTACAGAATATGCTGAACCAAATCATGACCAGTTATTATATGTAGAGTAATACTATATAATTCTATTTGTTAGCTGTTTCTTAAAAGTTCCCCCAGTGCATCAAGGAGGAAAGCTATTTGTTGCAAGTGTATACACGAGAACAGCTTTCTACCTGAGCTGAATGCAGAGTGCCCTCTAGAGGTGTCATTAAGTCGGTGCAACCTATTCTGCGCTAAGGCTCCCACCTGGACAGCACCTGCAACCTTGCCTCCTCTGCACCAGTCTGGCCTCTCTGTCCCCACCATCCTCCTGGATGCAGCCACGAAAGGCTTGGCATGTGCGTGCGGCATCAGCAGTGACAATGCCACATCACAAAAACAGAGAGGAAACAAGCAGGGACCCAGCCAAGAATGCCAATGGGGGCATAAACATACCATTGGTCCACGTTTATAAGAATTTTGTCCCTGCCACTTATTTAAATGTTTAAACCACATAGCTTTGGGTATAACTTAAGAAACAGTTCTTCTTGCCTAAAACAGTACAGTGCTACTTTAAAAATACTCTGAGCAAACCCTTTTTCTTCTCCTACCTTCTGAAGCCACAACTGTCAGTGTTTCTAATTACTAACATAAGTAAAACATCAGAACTTAATCATCTAACATACACACTCATAGAGTAATTTCTTTGTTGGGTAATTTGTTTCTCCCCAAATGAACATACTTAGAGTTCTAATCATAACAACAAAAACCCAAGCCTCACATTAGCTGCTTGTATTGGAGTCTTTTAGGGAATGCGTTTCGTTCTGGGCCACCAGAGGTGGCTACAATCCCTGGTCTTTGAACATCTGGAAATGTTTCCATTATAGAAGAACCTTCTATCAATTTTTCCTTGTCTCATATTTGAAAATATACTTTGTTCTCCATAATCTTTCCTTTTAAAAAAAAGCGTTACTTATGAAATAAGATCAAAGCATAACATGCAAGTTTGGCAGGGAGCTGGGAGGAAGTGAGGACACAGGAGGTGGGCGAGGGAGAGTGTGGAGGCAGAAGAGCACTAAATTCCTGCCGGGCCAGTGCTCTCCGCCCTCTCGCTCTGCTGAGGCTCACCTCTCCATCATCTAAACACGGGGGATGAGTTAAGTGGTCTTCAAGTTACCTCCAAGATCGCGGTTATCTGTTTTGTCTATTGAATGTGATTATTTCCTTCGGGAATTCACATGCTTGCTAGTGCGGCTGGTGCCTCATAACCACAAAGCCCAGTCTGTGGCCGCTAATGTCAACCAGAAATCCAGCAGTCTTAAGATCCAACACCCAGTGACGTGGAGACACAACGTGCACAAAGAGGAAAAGCTGACTCTCCTACAAACCTCCAATGAACATATGCCCAAGGGTTTGAGCAACTCCTTGATTCATGGAGTATCCAAAATGTAAGAAGGCTCGTTCAAAGAGCATTTGAAGATTTGGGTATTTATAGGCAATTTAATAAGTAAATGCTAGAATAAGATAGATTAGAGGCAACACTGCCCTACTTTGAGATTATCATGTCTGCCAGACAGGATTCGACAAGCCGACAGTGTCTAGGCTCTGACCAACGAGTACATTTAAATAATTAATCCTTGGGTGACCCTGATACACAGTGGTGTTCAAAGACATGTTGCATCCTTTGGATAAGTTTTTTTTTCTGGAAAATTCTGTATTGGAGTCCTTTGAACAAATTACACAAGTACAAGGGCTACAGATATACTTGAAAACCATTCATCTCTTTCTCTGTCTCCTTGGTTGTTCCTTGGGTATACCAGGAAGATGGTCAAGGTTAGTTTAGGGAAAACCAGCTCCCAATCATATATAACATAGTGGCAACTTTGTTTTTAAGGCTTTGTTGTCAAATTGGCTTAACTGACCATCCTATTGTTAAATCTAATTCCGATTGTAATCTCTATTATTTTACACGTATTGTTAAATCTAATTCCGATTGTAATCTCTATTATTTTACACGTTGATTTATTCTTGTGAGTGAAGAGAAGCAAAGAGGGACAGTAAACCAGGAGCTTCGTGTCGTGTGGTTTAAGAGAAATTGTGCATAAGCAACTGGCTTAATGTCTGTCACCCCCGTCCTGAACTCCTAATCTGACAATACTGTCTCTCTCTGTCCACTTGCAATTTAGTAACTAGGCCACTTCAAATAAAGAATTCTGTAGTAGTGTTTGATTCAAAGAGTAATTTCTGAATTTCTGTAGTTCTTGTATGGAAGGAAGGAAAGAAGGGAGGGAGGAGGAAGAGAAGGAGGAAGGAAGGAAGGAAGGAAGGAAGGAAGGAAGGAAGGGAGGGAGGGAGGGAAGGAGGAAGGAAGGAAGGAAGGATGGAAGGGAGGGAGGGAGGGAGGGAGGGAAGGAGGAAGGAAGGAAGGAAAGAAGGAAAGAAGGAAGGAAGGAAGGAAGGAAGGAAGGAAGGAAGGAAATAAGGGAATTAAAGTGAACTCTTAGACAAAGAAAGTCATGATGACATTTTATTTTAAAGTGGTCACTTTTAGTTACTAAAGTCAGGTCAAGTATTTTTAGCTTTTTTGGGGGGGATCAAGAACTTTATTAAAAGCACTATGGCCCCCGACTTCAGGAAAAGATTGGACACCTATGGCACGCATATTATTTTGTATTTAATTGGATGGGAGGACTCATGGATCCCCTGAATCTCATCCATGGACCCTGGTCGAGAACTCACAACTCAGAAAACTAAGAAGCCCCATATAAAGTATGCTATGAAGCCGGGTGTGGTGGCGCACGCCTGTAATCCCAGTACTTGGGAGGCTGAGACAGGAGGATCGCAGGTTCGTGGCCAGCCTCAGCTACTTAGTGAGGCCCTCCATAACTTAGTGAGACCCTGTTTCAAAATAAAGAATAAAAAAATATAAGGCTGGAGGTATAGCTCGGAGGTAGAATGCCCCTGGGTTCAATCCCCAGTACCGCAAAAATAAATAAATAAATAAATAAATAAATAAATAAACAAACAAACAAATAAATAAATAAAAATAAAGTATGCTGTATGTGCTACCTGACCCCTGTATCCACCTCCAAGACCCTCCTGTCCTCTGATGTCACAAATTACCACCTCACAGTTGCCGGCACTGGTAGGGTTTTTTTTTTTTCAGATTTGTAAAATAGTCTTTTTTTTTTAAAGTTAAGGATGATGCAGGATGTGTTCTGTTTGCGTGTGAAACTTTAGTAGGCTGTTTTCTCTTTTTATTCAACTGCAGAGCTCCAGTCATAGCATCATGTGAAGAGTGTAACTGCGTTGGATGCAATTATTTAGTGATCTAAAGAGAATCAGAGTTTACCAACTCAAATTAGTTCTGCCACTCAAGTGTCAGGATTGTGAGCTTCATAGCAAAGAAATAAACCTGGATAAATACCACTTTCTTTTGTGTAATAAATCTAGGCCAAGCCAAAATTCTTGAAACATAATGAATTCCACTAATTAAAAGCAGAATATAAAAATATTTCCATGCACTGAATTCTTACATAATTAAAGAATAATCTAAAAGATTTGCTAAGAATATCAGAAAACCTAAGTAGTGACATAGCTTTTGTTTTTTTATGAAAAGCATTAGAACATGTTTTGACGATCTTTCGTCTAGCCTGGATAAGAGACTGCAAGTTGTTTTTGTGCTTTGAAAATTGAAAGTTTTTGTGTTTTTAAAATTATTTTTATTTTCTTTTCAGCAATATCCTAAATGTATGAACCCTCCCTTCCAAACTCATTTGGTAGTGTTTGATAACTATGTTTTTAGAATAACAACGATGGAGCTGGGCATGGTGGCACACACCTGTAATTCCAGTACTTGGGAGGCTGAGACAGGAGGATCGCAGGTTTGAGACCATTCTCAGGAACTCTCAGCAAGACTGTCAGCAATCTAGCGAGACCCTGTTTCAAAACAAAAACTAAAAAGGGCTGAGGGTGTAGTTCGAATGTAGAACGCCCCTGGCTTCAATCCCCATACACACACACACACACACACACACACACACACACACAGTCACAGCGACAGTATCAATTCCTGCCCCTGTGCAGCCTGCCTGGCACTGTGTATATGCTGTGATTCCCCTGGCAGCCTCTCAGTGGTATTGCTTTCATCATTATTATTATCATTATTATTATTATTATTATTGTGCATGTGGTACTGGGGATTGAACCCAGGGGCATTCTACCTCTGAGCTGCACCCTCAGCCCTGTTTTTATTTATTTTCTATTTTGAAACAGGGTCTCACTAAGTTGCAGAGGGCCTCACTAAGTAGCTGAGGCTGGCCGCGAACCTGCGATCCTCCTATCTCAGCCTCCCACGTACTGGGGTTACAGGTGTGCACCACCACGCCCACTTGCTTTCCTCTTTTTATCAACCAAGCCCTCCAGGTTCATAGACACATGTCACCTGCACGGGGTCCACCGGGCTCGGCTCTGACAGCGTGTTTACTTTCTCTGCACCACGGTGCTTCTCGCGGAGACCTCTCATTGGAGTTCTGAGGCTCAATCGTTACGTGACCATGACAGTGGCCGTAACAGTCCACTAAAGCGAGAGCCAGACCTAGCTGAGCTGCCCCTGGAGCCCCAGCCTGCGTGCCTGGAGATTCCCTGCTGATTCCAGAGAGCGCCAGGCCTGGCCCTGCCACCACAGTCAGCACAAAGACCCCTCTCCCCGGGGGCGACCACGGCTGCCCCTCTGCCCACACCGCATTGTCTCTTCTCCACTGTCACCTGTCAGTGAAGAGGTGGTCAGCACTCTAAGCTGTCCTCGGCGCCAAGCCCACGAGAGCCCGCTCTGGGTGGCCCCGGGGACACACATGGGCCGGGCTGCAGTCGGCCCATGGGGACCCTGCCAGTGTTCTGCATTTTGATTCACCTGAGGGTATCAAGTTCCTAAGCGCCAGTTGGCTTATGTGTAAAATGCAGGTCATGGGGACCACCGCACGGTTTGTGCTGTCCACTGAATAAGAAAACAGGTTACACCTGGCCAGCCGTGATTGTTACCAGATGGCGAAACCCCAGAGCCTGCCTGTATGCCACTGTGGCACTTAGCATAAGTGTGCAAGGAAGTAAAAATTAAACTCAAATGCTCTTTCCATGTGCTCTTGTGACATGAACTAATCGAAAGAAACGACTAGAGTTGAGCGAGTCTAGAGCGGTCCTCACACAGCAGTGACCCCTCCGTGCCCTGCAGAAACCCATTTGTCACAGGTGGCTTCCCCTCGCCCCGGGCAGGTGTGAAAGCGTGGAGTTGGACATTCACATCCGGGACCTGATTGAGAGAAATGCTTCTCCCGATCCCCGAGGGGTCACCCCTGAGGCCACGCCGAGTCACAGAACCCCGCGTTCTCCCAAGGTAAGAAAACGCTTTTCTTCATCTCAGTATGCCAGCGATGGTGTGTTCATGGAGAGGACTTTGCGGGGACGGTCCCCACATCCTTTACAGTTAGTCATGTACTTCCTTGATGGAAGGGAGGTTGAAGTGAAGCAGCCTGTCCTTCCTTCAGCCCGGGGCGCCCCCAGCTGCACCCCAGCTGCGCGCAGGACAGGGAGGAAGGGGCCCAGCTATCTCCTCACCTTTCCTCAGAGGAAGTAACCCAGTTTCCTAACATCAGCGCAGTGCATGTGTGTGTGTGTGTGTTCTGTAGCTGCTTGTATTGTGTTTTGTTTCACAGTTAAGAAAAAAACAAGGCTTTCCTGACACAAAGGAGTTGTTTGAATTTCCTCTTGTTTGAAGACACTTGTCTATGGGACTTTATGTAAGCAAATACAATTCCAGGGTGAGCTTGAGCTAAGAATTTTGTGGATAACTTTCCAGAAATGCCTCGTAAATGACACTGAACTAACTGTTCACCTCCTTGACAGTCCTTCTGCGTAAGGACCATCTTTAGTAGTCATTACAGGCTGGGCGCGGTGGCAAGCACCTGTAATCCCTGTAATTGGGAGGCTGAGACAAGAGATCACAGGTTTGAGGCCAGTCTCAGAGACCTTGTTTTGAAATAAAATAGGGCTGGGGTGTGGCTCAGAGGTAGAATGTCCCTGGGTTCAATCCTCAGTAAACAAACAAACAAACAAACAAACTAGGCATTACAAAAAAAATCTAATAGGAGTA
The DNA here is from genome assembly GCA_004027185.1 of Glis glis. Taxonomy (NCBI): domain Eukaryota; kingdom Metazoa; phylum Chordata; class Mammalia; order Rodentia; family Gliridae; genus Glis; species Glis glis. Next base: position 76,069 of record PVJS01000379.1, read on the forward strand.
GATTGGAGAGCGTGGCTGGCATAAAAGCATTAAAGAGTTTATACTTCAACTTAAAAATCACCTCAGTTCTTCATTGTACAGTCATATATGCTTGATGTAGAAAATGTAAATGGATGGAGACAGGGAAGGCTAGACGTTCTGTAGAACTAAAGGAGCTTGGGTTTCCTAAACAAGTATTTGTTCTTAGAACTCATTTGCATCCATAAATGTGTATACTGTGCTCTTAAAGGAAGTGGCATTCTTCTAAAGGCTCAGGCCTGGCTGGACATGGATCTGCCTCAGACCTTTCCAGCGGACACCCTGCTTCCAGAACACCTCTCAGTGTTCTAGTCTCTCTGCATTTCACACACACACACACACACACACACACACACACACACCTGCTATCTTAGCTTGCCTCTTTTCCCTTGCGTAGATGCTGGGGCAGCTCTTGTACCTCTTTCTCTGTCCCTGTAGATAGGAATGGGTGCACGCTGGGCAGCAAGGCACGTGGAAAGGCAGTCTTTATTTTCAAAGTAACCCCAGTGAGCGCTTGCTCATGGGCGCCTCCCGTGCGCCCTGCATTTAGCGGCTGCCTATCGAGTGCCTACTCTGAGCGGCTATGCTAAGAACATTCGATCCTGACCCCACCGCAGATGGGGAAACTAAGTTCAAGGACACTAAATTATTTTCTCATAGTTTTAGAGCTAATAGGATTTAGATTCTGGACCTAACCTCACATCTGTCCAACTGGAACCATTGGCCCCTACTTCCTGCTTTGAACTCCTCACCCTCAAACGGGAGTCATTGGGAACTCGCTCTAAGCTTGACCACAGTCAGGGACACAGCTGTCATCAGAGAAGCTTGCATCGACTCTGTGGCTTTCCTGCCTCCCTGGGGAAATCCTCCTCAACCCCCTAGACCCCTGCACATCTTCCTCGATTTTTCTCTGAAGGTATCTTCTGATATTTGATCCCTCCGGTATCCACAGCTTCGTGCCCAGCTGGAATCTCTGCTGAGTTACTCTTTGCAGAATAACACTGTGGAACGAAGTCCTATTCTCACACACAGCAAAACAAAACCTTCACATTCTTGCTAAGATATTAGCAGAACAGAAGCTAACATAAGAAGATTTCTGTCTGGGGAAGACGAGGGCGAGCAGATGACAGAGGACGTGGGTGCCTCCCTGGTATCCCACTGAACGAGGGTAGACTTCCTTCCCAGCAGCCGGAAGTGGGTTTCTGTATGAGTTCATGCAATGGGAAGGTTGCAGCTGAATACAGAGATATGATTTAATGAGGCACATGGCGAGTTCCCTGTTTACTCACCCACCCCTGCCAAGAAGCAGTGGAGACAGGAGCGCGCTGACTCACCGCTTTGAGGAAATGGGAGGGCGTTATTGATGAGCACGAGGAACTCCATCGGTGCCGAAGTGTTCTGGGAGAGCTGAAGTAGAACGCTGGAAGACAAAGGTCATTTAAAGTCTTGTAGGCAAAGAAAAATAATTGCCTAATCGTGAATGGTAATTAGATTCCAAATTGTATGATGAATGAAAGTCACACTCAGCCAAGATATAGTCCTAATATTATGGGGAAATCAATCGATGAATATTAATATATGAACCTATAATCTGCCAATGCAAAAGAAAAGGTCAGGAGGCTTGACATGTATGTCTTGGGTCAACGAGACATTTCCACGACTGCGTGGAGGTCAGGATACGACCGAGAATGGGGGGGAGGAGCGCCCAGATTCTAAGATCCAACAGAACTGAATCGGACTAAGCCACTATTGTGTGAAGAGTAACTCAGCAGACGAATCCTGTCTTTGGGTTGTATTTTTCTCTGATTTTAACTTAGAGGCATCACCGACATTGGCTTTAATAACTTTGGATACAAGTTGAAGGAAGATCTCCCAGTGGCTGGAGACATGTTCTAGATTTGGACATCCCTCCCTATATAAAGGGTCTAGAGGAAATGCTTTGAGCGGTTCAGAGAGTCATATGAACTCCAGACACTCCAAGGATTGTAAGGGCTGGGCATGGCGGCTCACGCCTGTAGTCCCAGTGCTCAGGAGGCTGAGATAGGGGAATTGCAGGTTCGCGGCCAGCCTCAGCAACTTAGCGAGACCCTATTTCAAAATAAAAAATAAAATAGGTCTGGCTGTGTGCCTTGGAGGTAGAATGCCCCTGGGTTCAATCCCCAGTACCACCACCACCCTGCCAAAACAAAAAGATGGTAAGAAGAAAACTTCTTGTAAACTACAGTAAGTTGGCACACCTTTTTCTATAACCAAATTATCAAAAACAATGATCTAGTTTCTCTTTTCTTATTCCCTGTTTTTAAACCTATTAACTATTCTCTATCAGAATAAATCTTGATAGTCAAAATAAAATCTTGGTCATCAAAATACAATCTGGATGACCACAAACGTGTTTTCTCATCTGTAAAATGGGAGAATGTAAAATGAGTGAGAATTTTGTAAGTACAAAAAAACCCTACAAAAAACAAAAAACAAAAAAAAAAACTAGCCTTTTTTAAGTACAAAGTGCTGCGCTCAGCCCCCACCGCTATTATGGTGGCCACGATGCTAGCAGGCTCGGCATGAGCCTCCAGGGTTCTTATGCAGTGACTGGTTCCTCTTTGAACCCCATTATCTAGTTTCAGCAGTTGAAGCTATGGATTGCTTTGATTCATCTTTATTTTCTGATAAAAAAAAAAGTTTGCACTGCTGTGTGAGGCTGGGTTTACCTTCGTTGTTGGGAGACATCCCAAGTCAGCCAGGACCCTCAGGCAGTGGGGAGCTGGGCGTGGCTCCGAAGCGTCTCGAAGCTCGCTGCTGGGAACCTGAGAGATGTCATGTCCAAGGGTAATGTTTCTTCTACTGTAAACTTTGGCTTTTAGTCTTCTAATTCTGATACTATTATTTTTTTTCTTTTTTGCGGTACCAGGGATTGAACCCAGGGGCATTCTACCTCCGAGCTCCACGCCCAGTCCTATTTTTTATTCTTTATTTTGAAACAGGGTCTCACGAAGTTGCGGAGGGCCTCACTAAGTAGCTGAGGCTGGTCGTGAACCCTGATCCTCCTGTCTCTGCCTCCCAAGAACTGGGATTACAAGCGTGTGCCACCACGCCCGGCTCTAATTCTGACACTATTATGAAACCTCAATGTTACACACATTTGTGGGTAAACAGGTCACACTGTGTTTCCCACAATATCACCATAGAGTTAGGTTGTTCCCACAGCTCATCTGCAACAAGTTTCTCCTTCCATTCATTTTGAGGATTTTAAATGGCTTCCACTGACTGCGAATACCAAGTATATACCCAGATAAGGCGATCTTGCTGCGTATGCCCAGCTTGAATCTATGTTACAATGAAGTAGAGCCCTGGGCATTGCAGAAAAACAAAGACGTGGGTCTGTAGGTGAAAACTGCACCCTGAAACAAAAGAACTAAAACTCTTAAAAGGTAAGTGAGGTGAAGGCTGTCCCTAACTTTTGAGAGGCATCTACTTATTGGACGGGAGGCTCTCTCCAGGATAGGAGTGAGGCAATTGGGGTATAAACCGAGGCTGCCTCTTTATTGATAAGTAAGAGACGCTGTGAAGTAGAATGCTTGCTTTCTTATTTTAGGCATTCCCTTGCTCAAGGGTCTCAGTAGCTCCCCATGAGGGAGCTATGAAGTCAACGCTACCTAATCTGAAATTCAAAGGCTTTCTTAATTTGACTGGGATCTACCTAAGACAGGCCAGGTGAAGCCCGCACCGGCTAACTGGGTTTCTAGAACCTTCCTACTCAGGCTTGCCATCCAGCTAACTGGGCTTCTAGAACCTTCCTACTCAGACTTGCCATCCAGCTAACTGGGCTTCTAGAACCTTCCTACTCAGGCTTGCCATCTCTGTGCTGTCTTTTAAGTGGGCCCATGACATGACATGACATCATATCACATCTTTCCCCACCTACCCCAAGCCCTACAGAACGCCAGCACTGTCATCACCCCTGGAGCCAGAGGGTGAGCGCTCCCTCTCCTCTGGACTCCTGGGGCTTTGCTGTCTTCAGCACTTATGTTCTGTCTTTTGTTTACCTCCAGTTTTTTATATATGCACATGCGCACATGTATATGTATATGTACATGAACACGTGTGTATATGTATGCATATAAACATTGTGTGTGTGTGTGAGAGAGAGAGAGAGAGTGTGTGTGTGTGTAAATTTCACGGTGTTCAGGGACCTTTGCTTCTTTTCCCTTGGAACCCGCTCAGTGTATAAATCACATCCAGTCCTAGAATTTAATCAGGGATACTACCGGAAGGTCAAGTAATTATCGTTCCCTAAGCTGCCATCTGTATTGTCGTGCATATCAACCTCAGAAGGAGGACACTGTTGCTATACCAGGGTACGAATCTAGGGGCTGAGCCTTAGACCCTAGCATCTCACCCGATGTGACCAGTTGTGAGTGGTAGAGCTGAGAGAGGAATCCAAAGCGAACTCTAGAGCCACATCTGTGTGTCTTCTCTGAATTCTCCGTCTTCTACCTGGAGAGAATATTCGCTTCCAAGGTCATGCACCTAGATTCAAGAAGCACAGAAGAGTTTTCAGCCCCCATTGTGAAAGCAGGTTAAGGAAATTCACACACTTCTTGCACATGCTGGAGAGAGAGAGCGTGCACCTCCCAGCATCCACAGTCACAGGATGCTCTCCTCTTGAAGTCCTTGAGAGAACGACTGTCACTCGAATGACGGACGGTGACACACTGGTGACAGGAAGTCCTTCATCGTATTGCTGGTGGCCCACCGTTTTCCTCTGCATAATATTCTAATCGCTTCATAAAGGAGGAATTTTCAGAATAGCTTTGGAAGCAGTCAGTGACCCCTCTGTTTCTCTGGAAGTTGTTTCAAAGCTCGCGCAAGAGCCAGACTTGTGCAGCACATGGCACCTGGGCGGGCAGAGGGGAAGCCATTGGGGCAGGTGCAAGGGAAGACACCCAGTCTTCCCTGGGCCCTGTCCATAGTTCCGTGTTCCACAAACCAAACTCGGGGTTCTCCAGGCGAGTTCTAGTCACATGACCTCAAGCTATAGAAAATCCGTTTGTTGTCAATCTGCAAGGCAAAAAAGGCCAAAGAATTTTGATGAAAAATGCAAAGGTACAGGATTTCTACCTAATAGAAGCCTTCACACTTAACAGTGAGTATGCATCAGGTTACCTTTACAGGGGAGCCCCAAAAGGTAATGGGGCCAACGGTATTATTCCCTGGCACGAAAATGGTCTTTCAAACCACTTTTGTAGGTCAGCGTTACCACTTCTACCGGTTATTATGACCAAGTGCAAAGATAAGGTTGAAGGAAATCTTGAAAACTATATATAATTTCTCTCTCTCTCTCTCTCTCTCTCTCTCTCTCTCTCTTTCTCTCTCCCTGTCTTTGTGCATGTGGGTTTTGGGAGAAATCATTTTTACATTAGAATTTTTCCTTTTCTGATGAGCAAATTTTAGTGTTGATAAAGTGTCGGTCTCCAGGAAATCTCTGCTTGACCCCCTAAAGCCAGAGTGTATGTGAGTCATAAGTTTTGCTTTCAGGACTCTGAATGACCAATTTGATTCCCACCTGTATTTTTGGATACCGCCTTAAGGCAATATTACCTCCTTTCATTCACATATATCTTCAAAACAGAGCAAGAAAATAGCAGGAACTAGAGTGCCCCCACAGATTTGGTGTGTAGTCGGGTTATATGGCTATTCAACAGTTTACTCATTCTGCAAAATGTGCTAAACCTCTGCTCAAGCGCCAGGGCACATGGCTACAGAGATGAACCCGGGGACATATAAATATAAGCTGTAATGTTGGCTAGAGTGCTCTTCCTGGATGGGCAGAGGAGGCCAAGATAAGGTCAGAGGGCAAGACAGACAGGTTGTGCAGGCGGCCGGGCTGGAAGGAGGGCCCACAGAGATGAAAGTTCAAGGTAGAGCAAATCGCGCTTAACAGGGCAGGAGGTGAATCGGTGCCGTGGGAGCACGTGGAAGGGTAGGAGAGCGGTGGGAGCTGCTAAGCAGCAGAGGGAGGGCCAAGCCTTGCACACCACTCAACTTCCTCTTATACCGTGCACATTTCAGGACCTGCAGGCCTTATCCTGTATACATTTGGATATCTCCTAGGCAGCCCTAATGCAAAGCTCGAGAAAATAATTGACTGTAATCGTTTTCTCCTTTCCCTTCAGCAACGTATTCTGTCCTGTTCTGCATTCCTGGCCTCTTCTTTTACTTCCTTTCCTCCAAGTCCAGAAATCGTGCTCCAAGCATCTGCCATTTCCATATTTTACTACCCACACTCCCCATCTACTGCTTATTATGTGAGGTCTATAAAATGGGAAGGCCTTATACCTTGACAGGAGGCCGCTAATGAACGTTAAAATGTTAGAGCAGAAAAAGATTTAATTTGGAAGGTTGTGGCGAAAACCCGGCCTTGACTGCTGTTTTGAGAACCAAGTTTAACCTTTTTGCCACTATAGATTTGATTTGCAAACAACGTCCGCTTTTCTTTGTCGTGAATTATTTTCTCTCAAGTTCTGTAAGAATTAGCAGCATTTACAGAAACATGCCTGACTCATTAGGTTCTGCACAGCTAAACTTACATTGAGAAGACATTGCCAGAAAATCGTGCCTGTAGGGAAACAAGTAATCGAGCTGTCGAAAAGTCAACAGTTACTTCACTGCCCCGGGAAATACAATGAATTTATGGCAGTTAGGCCACAGAAGAAAGGCTTCCTTGCCCAGGCTTTCTGCGGTGACAACTTCCTTATCCAGTGGGAGAAGCTGCCAGTAAAGGGAGAATGGGAATTTACATACCATGGCCGGCTCCTGGGCCCCTGGGCTTAGTCACAGCCTGCCTGCTTGACACATCCTGGGAAATCCCTGTTTGGAAGAGAAAAGTTAAAATCAGAGTTTCTGTGCTTGTAGTCTTATTCTGGGTAATTCACAGAGTCACTTCTGTTCATTTTTAATGAGAAATTATTGTCGTTATTTTCTATCATGCGTTAGTGGTGGTGTGTGCTTGTTACGTTTTGTGTGTTTGGTATCACCCTAAAACACACCATAAGAGACCTTTTTTCCTCTTCTTCTTTCTGCCTTCCAAGCCTCCTGGGAGAAGGGCTTTCATGGCATATTCTGCACTGGGCATGGCTGGCGTGAGCGCCGGAGAGAGTCCCGCGGAGCACACGGAGGTAAGAGTGCACGGCTGGGCATTGTCTTCCATGGCTAACTTTGCGGTGGTAAATCAGAGCAGACAGGGCCGGCTTGCTTTCTTGAAGATGCACTCAGTGTCTCTCAGTGGTGTTAGCTGGCGTAGTAAAGTATCTTTCTGGCTGCTGGAGTGCCTAAAACCTACTATGTTTCTTCTTTTAGAAAATGAGAGATTAAATGTGTCCACATTCCTTCCAGTTCACCAATCCTATGTGTTCGATATTTTGCTCTTGACTTAGAGAAATTTGGTTCTATAATAAAATCTAAAAAGAATACTGGATCGGTGCAGTTAGAAATAGGACATATAGCAATAGAGTATCTGCGGTAAAATATCTGTATGTCCACAATTGACACTATAGTTTTTGTTCAGTTGCTGAAATAATACTATTTGAATGGATGGATGAATGAAGGCAGATTCTTTCTTCATGTGTTTTTAGAAGAGATAACTGAGATATTAAGAGGAACCCAGTGGAACTCTTTGTTCACTTAGATATTTAATTTGGTAATGTCAGAATTAGAATATATTAGAAGTTGGTATGGTTGTTATGATAGAGAAAGAAATACCCAATATACTTTGAATGCAGATTCTATTTCCTAGGAAATACTTATAGGGGTTACTTATAGGGAACAATTGTTCTGTAAGCAGGTCTTACTAGGACCCAATGACCAAGATTCTTTGTACTTATTACCATATCAGAAGCCTCCATTAGCAACTGAAGAGCAACGCGAAGACAAATGAAAAGTCCCCTGAACCTTTGAATTCGATTGATTTCACCCCATTTTAATGCACACCTGAGATATATGAACCATGGTAAAATGTTAATTAACCGCCAGAGAAACCCCTGGTGGTACATTTATGGTTTATAAATTCACTATGCTTTATAAATTCACTATACTTATAAATTCACTATACTTATAAATTCACTATACTATTCACTATACTTTCTCTCCTTCTGTCCTTCCCCATCTCCCCCACTTTTAATTGAGTATAACTTCTGAGTTTCAGAAATAAGTAGTCCTACAGTTACAAATAGATTATCTTGTAGATTTAGTATCTAAATCTAATTTATGAAATAAAAATCAAGGGTTAAAATGCTTTATAATGTTTTTCCAGAAAGAATTGTATATGGGGTGGGGGGAAGCACACTCTTATTGATCCATACTTGGATTTCCAGAAGGCAAGAACACACAGATGTGTGCTGGTTACAGATTTTTGTCTACGTCACAAAAGGAGAGGAGGACTGTTTGAGAGAACCCCAGTCCCACATTTCCAAGCAGGAGCTAGGAGAGGAAGATATTGGACTTGGGTAGAAATCATGATGACCTAGGACCTCTATTGCGAACAATAGGGATGCCCTGGCTCCCATTTAGAACCTTTGGCCTGGTGATCTGTTGTCCCGTGCTCAGCAAGCTCAGTGGTGACGTTTCTGTGCTCCTGCAGTGAGAACTTCTGGTATAGACTCCAGCTCGTGGGGGTCTCTGCTTTGTAGAACGCAAACACCAAGGCAGGCGGGCTCATAGCATTTTCCAGATCAACTATGCTTCAGGTTCAATCAGCTCTAATCCAGAATAGGTGCATTTTCTTACAAGTATTCCCCCAAAGAAAAAGTCCACTTACAGGATCCAACATGCGTGTCACCTGGTTTTGATATCACTCTTGGGGTTGGCAACAAGGGTGATCATTCTGAGTTTACTGACCCACAGAGGACTCAGTATAAATCATGGTCTCTGAGACAGGCACAGTGGCGCACACCTGTAATCCTAGTATTTGGGAGGCTGAGATAGGAGGATCGCAGTTTCAGGGCCAGCACGCAGTAACTTAGCAAGCCCCTGTTTCAATATAAAAAATAAGAAGGGCCGGGGTTGTAGCTCAGAGGCAGAATTCCCCTGGGTTCAATCCCCAGCACACACACACACACACACACACACACACACACACACACACACACACAGAGAGAGAGAGAGAGAGAGAGAGAGAGAGAGAAAGAGAGAGAGAGAGAGAGGGAGAGAGATATTATGGTTTCTGTTGTAACATGGGTCTAAATAGAAGTTTAATAAAACTAAAAACAGCAGCTACACAGGTACAAAATATCACAAACCCTAAAATACTAATATTGAGACATAAATAAGTAAAGGAGAGATAGAAAAGTAAATCATTTCTAATGAAAGGGTCCTTGGAATCCCACAATGATTGCAAACTGCTCTTCCCTCCAAACACTTCTGGTGAGAGCCACAGGTTTTGCAATTTTTTTTAATTGTTTACAAACCTCTTCAAGCAGCTTCAGGTTCGCAGTAACTCCTGCACCTGAAGTGGAGGACTGATCATCACCGGTTCTTGTATTAAATGACTCAGGGGTGAGGCGGTAAGAAGTCCAATGATACAAGAGAAAACGGTCCTGTCTGTAAGTAAGTGTGGCTGGCGGGCCATTTAGCCAGATGGCAGGCAGTTTCCAGAGCTTCTCTACTTCCTTTACTTATTTTTCAATAAAAAAATTAAAATCCTTTGATTATATATCCAGCATTCCCAGAAATATCTTTTAAAAATACTTTTATTGGTGCATTGTAATTATATATCTTAGTGAGACTCACAGTGATAGGATCACAGTGCACACAGCCCTGGTGTCTCCCACCCTGCCCCTCTCTCCCATAAGATCAGCAGGGACTGCCCCCTGTATGGACTTCCCCAAACCTTGTTTTTTCCTCCCTACCTCTCTCCCCCAACCCCCTTCCATTATTCGATTGGTCTTTCTTGTGCTTCCTTTAAATGAATATTCCCATCCCTGAAAAAAATAGTAGCTGAAAAGAAAGGTGATTAACTCATTATACCAATAATTGATTATCGGTTTCCACTTGTACCCTAAAGGCTTTATTCAAAGAGCCGGGTAAAGTTACATAGCACCAGATCATCCGGACCCGCCTCTACGGCTGCCGGGCCAGGGTCACGGAGGCAGTTTATTTATTGTAGCTTAGGGTCAGTTTGCTGCGTATTAACAGCACGCCTTGGTCTCTGTGCACACGGCTGCCACTCCTCTGATGTTTGCCAGAGCTACTGTTGAGCATCTTGCTGGCAGTATGTTCATGGGCACTGCTACAGAAATGACTGTTTAGAAATGTTTATTATCTAAACACCTAACAGGTGTCCAGAACCTTGCCTGATCTCTAGAAACCATTATCTTCTTGTCATTGTTTGGAAAAGGATTAAAATCCAAATTCACACAATTCTAATTGCTGGTTTGCTTTTTATATGGATTTATTTATTGTTTGTCAGAGAGTTATTTGCTAACTAATTCCTATAAAGGAATCTTAAATGTAGTATGAAGTCGATACATCAGCAAGTTACCATGAAGCACTTGTGGTGTGAGGACTGGTACTACTAGAACCAAACTGATTTTTCTTGATTGTTTTCAGTGGTGCTGGGGATCAAACCCAGGGCCCTGGGCAGCTAAGTATGCACTTGAGCACTGAGCTAGGTCTCTAGTTACAGAATCAAGTATTTTAACAAATCGCAACAATACATGTTGGCTAAATGCATATGGTTTGTGAAGGATGATATTTCTCCTGTTTATTTTGCAGACTGTTTATCTCCATCATCTCTCTCTTTTTTTTAAGTGTGCTCAATCATCAAGAAGAAAGAATTTGACCAGTTCTCTTGAACAAAAGATAAGGTGCTTGGAAAAACAGAGAAAAGAGGTAATTTAAGAATATTAGTTCTAGCACCGGGCGTGGTGGCGCACGCTTATAATCCCAGTACTTTGGGAGGCGGAGACCGGAGGATCCGGGTTCGCGGCCAGCCTCAGCTCTCTCTCTCTCTCTCTCTCTTTCTCTCTCTCTCTCTCTCTCTCTCTCTCTCCTTAGTGAGGCCCTCTGCAACTTCGTGAGACCCGGTTTCAAAATAAAGTATAAAAAATAGGGCCGGGGGTGTAGCGCAGATATAGAACGCCCCTGGGTTCAATCCCTGGTACCGCAAAAAAGAAAAAAAAAAAGAATATTAGTTCTAGCCACGTGTGCCAGGGTTTAATGGTGAGCATAAAACAGTGCCTCCGGCAGCATCTTTTATTTTTGCTATTAAGTCATGATACTTATCTCTAGAATATCGCACTGCATTATTTTGAAATAAAATGCTTTTCATCAGTGTTTGTGAAATTCTGAATTAAAAATGACAAAGCCATAAATCTGGCAATTATAATTCTAATTTTCCTAAAATTTAGATGCTTCCTTTACGTGGACCATATGAGCTTATCACCCACGTTCTCTGAGCCTTGTAACATGACACACCTTGAAATTCAAACTTTTCAAGGATAAATACCAATGATTTAGCTGGGCATGGTAGCACATACCTGTATTCCCAGTACTTGGGAGGCTGAGACAGGAGGATCTCAGGTTCGAAGCCAGCCTCAGGAACAAAGTGAGGTCCTCCGCAACTTAGCGAGACCCTGTTTCCAAATAAAATAGGGGCGTGCAGATGATTGAGACAGCCTGACTTTGCTAATTGGGCATCCAAATGCACAGGGATTAGGGAGCTTTGTCATAAAAAAGTCTACATCTAAAATGTAATTGGGAATTAACATATACCGTTAATTATACAGTTTCTATTTTCTGAGTTTAAAGAGTGTCAGCACCTTTTTATTCTTCTTGACAGAGGAGGAGGGAAAAAGTATTAACAATTTAACATTCCAACATAAACTGATTTGTAATTATTTTTCTAACCCATTCTATTATTCTATCTTTTGTGTTCTCTTCTGGGGCACATTCTGCTCCTCTTTGACACTTCATAGAGTAGTATGCCCTTCTGGAAAATTATTGAACAATAGTAGATTAATGTTGCTATAGCATATAATAATATTACAGAGCCTTATATGAAATGACCATATCTATTTCACCAAAAGAGCTACGTAGTCTGAGTAACTGCTATTCTAGATTTGATTTTATAATTAGAACAGGGTTATAGGTGGGCGTGGTGGTGCACACCTGTAATCCTAGTACTTGGGAGGCTGAGACAGGAAGATCACAGGTTCAAAGCCAGCCTCAACAACTTAGCAGGACTCTCAGCAACCCAGCAAGACTGTGTTTCAAAACAAAAATTTAAAAAAGGGGGGACTGGAGTATAGCTTGGAGGTAGAACGCCTCTGGATTTAATTCTGTTTTGCCTTTTTAATATATGCTTTTATTGGTGCATTATAGTCTCACATCACAATGTAAATCATGTTGACAGTGACATATGTGCACACAGCGCCTTCTTTTCTTTTGTCGTTTGACTATGTTCTTGGTATCTGTCCCATATCTTTAAGTGATGGAATTTCTCCTAATGTAAGAAACTGCAAATTTCCCTACCTTGAAAATCTACACTTTCAAAAATGTGTTATCCATTCATTGAGGATATATTACAAAAAATAGGTTTGTCTTTTGAAGCATGCTATTGCAAGCAAATGATTATCCATGATTAAAGTCCAGACTTTAATATACATTCTTTTTTAAAGTGGGAAAAAATAATTCGTTATAATGACCAGTGTATACACACAGGAAGATATGAAAGTTTCCTATAGCAATAAACCTTATAGAAAACCATCCAAACTTACAAATATTTATCAGATTCTGATTGAACTAGACAAAGTAGATGAAAATTCACATGACTAAGAAGAGTTAAAAGTGGTTGATGAGCTACTCAGATGACTTAAGTCTCACCTAAGACATAACAGCCTGAGTAAGTCTTCCCAGAACTTGCTAGAAGGAATGCTGTCTTCACTCCTGGCTCCCTAAATCCCAGTAAACTTGAAAAGTGATTTTATGTTGCCCAGATTTCTAAATGGGCAGAAATCCTTCGGCAGTTCACTCCGTTTTGATCATTTCAGCTCCTAGAAGTGAATCAGCAATGGGATCAGCAATTTCGAAGCATGAAAGACTCGTATGAAAGAAAGGTAAGTGACTGCCGACTGGGGCGGGTCTTTGACCCGGGCGGACCACGTGTGTGGCCACTCTCACTGGTTCCAGCCACGGAGAGACTCCCCTGGCCAGCAGTTGAAAGAAGGGGGCCAGGTGGGTGGGTGCGGAGCGCATCACTGGCCCTTTGGTACTGAAGATGAATGTACAATGTCTGAGAACTGTGTTGAACATCACTGAGGAAATGAGCTAAAAATCAGCCTCCAGCGGGTCTCCAGAATTGTTATGCACCTTTACCCTGCCTCACAGTGTCCGTGTGTGTGTGTGTGTGTGTGTGTGTGTGTGTGTGTTGTGTAGCTGAGGGTAGGGATGGTCTAAAGCCCAGGTTGTTTGATGCAGGGCTGGGTCTTGGGTTCATGACTTGAATCACATCAGCTATTTTCCACCGATGAAGAGGCAGTACTCGTGCTGAGCGTGGAGGGGACAGGGCAGCCCACACCTCCTCCGCGAAGCGCACACAGTACCAAGTAGCTCTTGCTTTGGCGAGAACGGAACTTTGGGGAGAAAATCTCCTTTCAATCAATGTAGAATTTAGAAGTGCTCTATGTACAAAAAGAGAGAAAAGAGAAAGTAAGTTCCCCTAAACAATTCAGAATTAAGAAACTTGACCACAATTGGCTTGTTAAGAAACAAGTTAAGAAACTTAGCCGGGCGTGGTGGCGCGCGCTTATAATCCTAGTACTTGGGAGGCTGAGACAGGAGGATCTGGGTTCGCGGCCAGCCTCAGCTCCTTAGTGAGGCCCTCCGCAACTTAGTGAGACCCTGTTTCAAAATAAAGAATAAAAAATAGGGCTGGAGGTGTAGCTCAGAGGTAGAATGCCCCTGGGTTCAATCCCCAGTTCCGCAAAAAAAAAAAAAAAGAAAGAAAGAAAGAAACTTGACAGCATGGCTCTTCCTTCCCTGTTTTGGTACTCAGAAGTATTAAATTTAGAATGTGCAAGATCATGTTCCCACCACAACAGGCCACCCTCAGACCGCCTGGCGACACCCATTCTAGGGTAGTTTGGGTTTCTGATTTTAAAGACAATGATCTCTGAGAATGTTAGGCTGCTTTCCCGAGCTGCTGGCAGGTGCAAGAAGACAGAGGGCGCATCCCTCCCCGAGGGTCCCCCCTGGACTGGTGTCACTCCCAAGTCTCCGTTGGCATCTAGCAGAGGCGTAGGCATGTTCCTCCTGCACCCTGGCCCCGCGGCACCTTTTCCCTAGGGTGAGGCAGGTCCTGCCCGCTGGTGCTGGGGGCACCGCCAGAGCCCTGGCTGCCGGGTTAGGTCTCCCGGTCTTTGCCGCGGAGTGGCTTGGAGGGCCTGGAAAGAGATGGGGCTGTTCCGGTATCAGTGTCTGCTCTTCCAATTGATCTTTTATATTCAAGTGTCTAGGCTGGGCGTGGTGGTGCATGCTCAAAATCCCAGTACTTGGGAGGCTGAGACAGGAGGATCACAGATATGAGTCCAGTCTCAGCAAGTTAATGAGACCCTCAGCAACATAGTGAGACCCTGTTTCAAAATAAAAAGTAAAATCAGGCTGGGGGTGTAGCTTGGAGGTAGAATGCTCCTGGGTTCATTCTCCAGTGACCCGATGTGCATATCCTGGGACACACTGGAGGGGGCATTCTGTCCGGAGCGCACAGTCCTAGTCCTGGAAGGCTCCAGGGAAGATGTATACAACTGTGTGAGCTGTGTCCCCAGGTCGCCGAGCTGAGGACCAAGCTGCACGCGGCTGAAGGAGAGCTGGGCGCGCTGGAGCAGCTGGAGCAGCAGCAACTACAGAGGCAGAGCGCACGGCGGGAAGAGGTGGGCGCTCAGGCAGCCAGGGGCTTCCTGCCAGACACCGCCGGTGGGGCTGCGAGGGTGCTGGGGTTGTGCAAGTCTCCCAGGCCACAGATAAGGGCTGCTCCCCGGAGTGGGAAGGACGATGCCCTACTGCTTCCTTCTGTGCACGAATGGGCGCTGGTGGTTTGCCAGGACTTGCCAGTAAGAACTGGAGGGTAACTGTGCTGTGCCTCCGGGGGGTTTCAGCCTAGGAGAAATTAATTTTTCCCTTTGATTTTGTTTTTGTATATTATTTCTCTTATGAGTGACACTAAGAACACTAATCAGACACCTAGTACTAGTGACACTAAGAACACTAACGGTGCGCCTTGTATTTGTACAGTAGCTTTGCAGCTTACACAGCTTGGCGAATAGGTATAACTTTTGTAATCATAAAAATGTAGAATTTTTAAAAGCACTTCACCCTCATCCTCTCATTTAACATCCTCAGCACACCTGTGAGGATTTCTTTTCTTTCCTTTTCTTTTTTCCTGCCACATTAAAGGTGATAAAGCTGGGCAGGAGTGTGGCTCAGCGGCAGAGCACGGGCCCGGCATGGGTGAGACCGTGGCTTCCACCCCAGCACCTCAAAGAAAGCAACGAAGATGAGGATGAGGCTCGGTGGCCTGCCGGGGTGGATGAAGTAGGGTTGAGCCTGGTGTCCAGGTTCCCAGGCCCGTCAGTCCCTGCTGAGAACAAGACGGGAAAGGTGGAGAGGTCGAGTTTTCCCTACAATGGAATCCTTTCCTCCTGGTTTTACTTTCAGTTATTGGGCTTCATGGCTACAGAGAAAAAGAGAGGAACACAGTAAACTCGAATGGCCTCTCCCTTAGGTAGAGTAAGAAAAAGCAGGTGCACATGTTCCCAGGCCGAGTCTGCCCTCTGCTCATCGCGAGGCGCTGGCAGTATTTTACAACATGCACGAATCTTAAGGCAGCACCCAAAACCAGCAGAGAAGGCCCGCCCAACCTGCTGAAGATGTGGTTGGGGTCACCGGAGCCAAGAGGCAGGGGCTCCTGGCTCTGTCCCGCAGCAGTCAGTCTCTTCTTTTGCCAGTGCCACCCAGACCAGGAATCTTCGTGATTTCTCCCTTAGACAGTTGGGACCATGTTCTAGTTGAAATCATTTTTCTCTTAAATTATTCTAAATTAGAAAAATGGTGGTTTCGTTTTCCAAGTTTATTGGCCCACCCTATTTAAATAAAAGCAAGGAGAAATGTTGACCCTTTGAAAGAAAATGAATGACCCACAGTTGATTGCTTATATTTAATAATTGCTTTGGGGACCACTGATGACTGAAAGGACATCTTTTGACATGTAGATGAGCTGCTTATGCGTCTTGAGTGACCTCTATTCTGCTGTAGCTATTATACTAGACTGGATTCTCATCAAGAACATCATTTCCTCTACCAAAGTTTACTCCCTACTGTATAAAATTAAGAGATCTGGAACGTAGTGTTTTGAGTCCGGAGCCCGTTAAGTACCTAGGGAAGGAATCTTCAGTTACTTGAAGCACCGGGCCTGTTGGCGATGGTCTAAACTGTGGAGGCCTGTTGGCAGTTGGACTCTTCATCTCTGCCTTTTTAAACAGTGACCAGCGTACCGTGCTCTGAATAATTATCTGTTGCGAGGGTCCTGTTCATTCTCTTCTCCTCTCTAGTACAGAATGACACAGGACTGGGCTTTGTGGTGTGTAGTATTGTTTTGTTGCAATGACATTTTTCTTAAGGACTTTCAACTGTCTTTACTGAATTTCTTATCCATCACCTAGTAATGAGAACTACATTGTTCTGCAAATGCATTTATTTGACCATTGAAAGTGAAGAGTCGGGATTTTGATATCTTTTTCTGGGGTCACCAAAGTTCTAAGAAGTAGCATTAAGACTTGATAAAGGGAAGTTCCCTTCAGACCTAAGCCTGTCCTTAGCCCAAATAATATTGCTCAGAAGAAATGTTGGGAGAGAGTCCTGTTAGTGCAGGTCCTGGGTGTATTGTGTTTCGGCAGGGTGGCCCCTCTCTTTACCTGATGATTAGAAACTCTATAACATCACCTCCCTGACCTACTGTGGCTTTTCTTGACTGTGATCTTGTTTTCTGGCTCTTGACTTCAGAAGGAAATGGAAAGCCTGCATGCAGAATTACAAGCCTTGAAGAAAGAGAATACGCTTTTAAAGGAAAAGAACGTGGTTGCCAATAAGAAGAAGGAGCATTACGAATGTGAAATAAAACGCCTTAATAAGGTACCAGGCGGGGTCAATGGTGGGAAATGTCAGCGGGAGCGTCCCACAGGGTCACATCTTATGCTCGGTCACCAGCCCCTGGCGCCGGGTGCTCAGCCTCAGACCGCAGCTTGTGTCCTAGACCTCACCAGGCCTCTCTCAGCACGCCTGGCTCAGGAGGGTTTCAGGAACTCACGCCCCAGCCTGGGATAATCACGCCAACAAGAAACAGCGGGAAATTGTAGCAGACGGGAAATTGTAGGAACTTTTTATTTTAGCTTGAACAGCCACAGAAGGCAAGTGGGTGTCTGTGAGCAATAACCTATCTCTCGGTCAACCACAACAGCTTCCTGAGGAAACAAGATCTTCAAGATGGTAGCTGCGGGGCTGGGGGTGGCGCGCGGGCCATGGGAGCGTGCAGATGGACACTCTCCAGGCTGAGGGGCAGCCCTGCAAGAGCTGGCCTCACGTCCGTCCACCTTCAATGGGGGTAAGGACAGTCAGAGCTGGCGGGAAAACACCTCAGCTCCCACTTCAGTCCTCGGAGGCAGCCGTGAGTCTCTGCAGGAGGACGAGGATGGTGATGATGTGCGTGTGTATCATTCTGGGACTAGTTCTTAATTTTCTGGGGGAAGAGGACATTCGGAGGATATTATACATCCCTAGCTGTGGATTTTTCAAGAACCAAGCCGCACGTGGAACACAAGGAGCCAAAGTAGCAGAAATCATTTTTCTATAACAAAAATAGGTGATTGGCCTTTAAAACGTGCTCCGTCCCTTGATTTTTGGACTGTGCCCATGGCTGGAGACAACTAGTGCTCAGAGGCACCATTGAAGGATCCCCGAGGGTCAAGGGTGTGCTTGCAGAGTTGGCGGGATGCTTGGCGAATGTGGTGCCGTGTATTAGGTCTGTGTGTGGCCCAAGTCATTCTTCAGGAGAAAACGGGTAGGTGCATAGAGACATTCTAAGCAACATCTTTTATCCTCTCAGAGAGAAAGAAAATGTTGAGACATAAAATCTCAGGGTAAATAGGTATCCTTACTCTTTCATTCTCTGCTGGAAAGTTCTCCACAAAGGAGCAAAAGGCATGGAGAATAATTGGAATTATACTTGAAATCCCTCCCATTTCCGGCACCTTATTAGAAGTTTTCTTACATTCCCTAGTTCATCTCCCCAAAAGGAGGCCCAATAAGATAAAGACTGTAGATCGTAGAACAGCCAAGAACTCTGTTAATGTTTGTTTCCTGGTTGCACCACGTACATACTTTTTTTTTGTGGTATCTGTATGTACAGGTAGCAGAACTTTTTTAAAAATTAGAAAAAACAATATATTTTACAATTCTTGTGACTATAATCATAGAATCTCAATGGGGAAAATTGATCTGAGTAAAATCCGTGTCTTTATACAAATGTCACCTTCTCAAAGAGGATTTCTCGGGCTACTCTGCTTAGAATTACATACTCTGCCCTGAGTGGATCACACTTCAGTATTTCCTTGGAACTTTTTCCTTTTCAACCTAATCTCTCTGAGTGTCACATGCTTCTCATCCTGCCTGTTTTCTGGCTCCCTTCTTGGGCGTGACCCCAGGAGGGCAGGATTTCTGCAAGACAGACATGTCCATGAGCATAGTACGCCATGTCTAAGGCCAACAATACATGTAGGGGCCCATGAATATGTCTCATTTCTCTTAAAATTAGAAGGGAAAATAAACTTTCGGGTCGGAAACATGTTTTTGCAGACTGTATATTCATCTTTATAACAACCCACAGGTCCACGTAATTTAATGTGCATTTTCATGGAGGAAGGAACTCGCAAAAGCGACAGCAGGGATGGGACCTTGAGTCTTTTCTGTTTGGTTCACTGCCGAGTCCTGTGTACCTACAATAAGGCCTTGCTCGCAGTGAATCTTTAAAATATTTGTTGAGTGGGTGAGTGAATTCATGAATTTAGTTAGCTAGTACGTGATACACTCGATAGCCAATTTCAGACCTGAGCTTTCTCACTTAACAGGCGAAACACATTGACAGACTACATAGCACATTACTTGTGAGAAGTAGGGGAAAATAAAAGGGTGCTTTCAGCCAGGAAAGATTGCACCCCACACATCTATGCCTCCAGCCGTCTCTTCCACACCTCAAGTGGTGCGAGGGTCTTTCTCCCTGAGCCCTGTCTTGTCACCTACTGAAACGTGAGACATGGTGGGTCTTCTACGTTCCCATGTACAGTGGTCTTTCCTGCTTCCCTGCTGTAGAAGGCGAAGTAGCCGGGAAGGTTGGTCTGGGTGCAGAGCAGCCCTCACAGGGGTCTGGAGGCATCTCTGCTATGTCGGTGTGGTAATTAACATACGGTTTCAGGAGTTCACCCAGCTACCTGCACTCAATTCAGTTTCGTTGCCTTGGAGGAAATACCCAAGGGACTGTTCTATCAAGTTCCCGCAGAGCAGCCAGGTGTGTGACCAGAGCACGAAATAGTTCCTGAGGCGGCAGCCAGCGCCTCTCACGGGCGGCCAGATGGAATCCGAGGCTCACCCTGGTGAGCAGGCAGGCAGGTTTGCTATTGTATCGCACTGAGAGCCACTGACTGTTCTAGCAGTGGTTACAGGGGCTTATTCAAAGAAGCTGGAAAAACCCCAGATGGATAAATGTCTATTTGACTCACCTTACATTTATGACTCACTTGAAAATTTCTAAAATCCTGAATAGCATGTAAGGCAGACCAGGAAATTCAAATAACACGATCTACAAAAATAGTCTAGTCATCGGTGTAGGGTCTGGAGCCGTCATGTTTGATTTCTACCATTCCCTCGGCTTGCCCCGCTCGAGTCTCTCTGCTGCTCTTCAGACGACTTACACTGTTTAAACCATTCTGACATTTCCTAGAACTAGGAACAAGTTCCTAGTTCTAGTTCAAGTTCGTACAAGTTCCAAGAGGGCTGGGGTGTAGCTCAGTGGAACAGCTCCTGTTGCACCCGAGTGCAGCCCTGGGTTTAATTCCCAGGACCCAAGGAAAAAAATCTGACAAAATATACATTATTAAAGAACTTTTGTTGTTTCTTTAAATCCTTTCTAGAGGAGGAAGAAACATTTCTTGTTTCTTTAATGCATCCTGAAAAATGATATTCCTGTTGGGCTGGACAGTATCTGTAGACTCTGAGACATTCTATTGGGAAATTCCCAGTCTGACAACATAGTCAAGACCACAAATCTCCTTTTCCTTTCCTAGTTGTATGGCCATATTGTATAGTAACACAGGGGTGTGAGTTCCCACGAATGTCATCAAATGGACACCACTGGAGTTACTATATACGCAGGAGGAGGTGGATGTCTCTGGGAGCCTGAAAAAAGAACCTTTTTTCCTATTTGTAAGAGGCTCATTCGATTCATGAGCAAGCCACCATATTCTGGCTCTTGGGCCACACACAGATGAGATGTTTTCCGTCACGATAATTGGGAAGTCATTTTTATCGAATGGTCTTGAACCAAAGGTCTTCAAAATCGAGACAATGCTTCTAGATGCTCTAAGTATAGACTGTGTGCAGACATCCCCAGCTAGTGAGTCAGGCTGATGGTCGCGTTGGTGAATATAAGCATCACTTACTTCCTTTCTCCTCCATATCCCACAGTAAAAATGCTCGGCTGTAGTGGGTGTCACTCCACCCTGTCGTGAGTGAACAGATGTTTTAATGGAGAGGCAACCTGACTGCCACAGGGCAGGCATGGCGGGCTGACAGAGGACAGGGCAGAAGCACGCACCACAGGGCTGGGAAACAGAGGAGCTGCCTGGGCTCACCTGCTGTGCTGTCCCCTCTCCCTGGTTGGGGTCGTGGTATGGTTATACAACCAGATCTGACTCTGGGACCAGCAGCATCAGCTTTTGAGAAATGAGATTCTTGGGCCGGACCCTCGGGGCCACTGATTTGGGGTCTGAGGGCAGTGCCCAGCGCTGGGTATGTTGGCTTCCTCCGACCACCCCAGAGTCTGAGCGCCATGGACAGAGTGTGCATTTGATTGAAGCAGAGACCCGGCAGCAAGGCTGTAGATGTTTTCCTACTGTAGTTAGCCAGGTGGATGGAAACCTAAGACCAAAGGTCCCCAAATAATAAGGGCAGTGGAACAGAAAGAACGTGAGCATCATCATGGAGAAGAGACACAGTTTCTGTCAAGGTACGTATGTGCAGAAAACCAGAAAGAAGAAAGCCGTTCACGCATGGAAGCGGCATTAAGAATGAAATGCCACCTGGTGGGTGCATCTGCGACGACCACAGCCGTGGCCGAGGAATGCCTGTGGTGGGGAACCCTCGGCGTCACAGTGTGCTCTCCTTAAACACAGGCTCTTCTGGAAGCCTTGCGAATCGATAGCGCTTCATCTTCTGAGGACTGCCTGGGGGCCTGCAGAGCGGAGTGCGGCCATGCAGAGATGAAGACAGAAGTGGAAGTTCTCCGGCAGCAGGTGAGAAGTTGGTGCGCCTCGGTCATGAGGAGAACACAGGATCGATTGCTCAGGCTCATTGGACATTTTGGTCCAAAGTTTTCACTTTTTTTTTTTTTGTATTGGGGATTGAATCCAAGGGCATTCGGTCTCTGAGCTACACCCTCAGCCCCTTTTTAATTTTTTTTATTTTGAAACAGGGTCTCCCTAAGTTGCTGAGGCTGGCCTCGAACCTGCAACCCTCCTGTCTCAGCCTCCAGGTACTGGGATTTCAGGCGTGAGCCACCATGCCTGGCTTCACATTTATTTTAATTGAGTTATCTAAGTTTAAAAGTTGGTAGGAAGAACAGAGATGAGCTAGCTCACTCCCAGGGTTTATAAGAGAAGGAAGTGAGTTGTGGATGGGTTAAGTAGCTTGCCCAAGATCACACCCTTAAAAGAGGGGCGTCCTACTCAACCTTTGGGTGAGCCTCTCCCAGCACTGGGTGTAAAGAGTTTCCTGTCGTCATGATTCATTTTGAAAACACCATTAACCAATCTTTGGACCTTTTCAGAAAGTGGTAGCGGCTGGGCTATGATTCTGTAGCTGCTGCTCTTTGAGCAGGAAGAACGCGTTGCACTATGAGGAGCATAGAAGTCAGGTCTGCTCAACTCTCCATGCATGCATGGAGGCAGAGCCGCTCACTGAGGAACAGCGGCCTCCTCCCCAGGGACAGCGAGAGCAAGGAACCATCCACTGCGCTCACTCTCTTGGGGACTTTGGCTCCTAAACTGCTGGCTGTAACTTTAGTTTCATCAGCTAGCTTTTGCCTGGCTGAGCGGCCAACCACGCCCATCACAGTTTTTCTTCCCCGGAGGGGTTAAGTAGACTCATGTAGGTAAAAGGCTGGAGGGGTTCATGGAGCTGTCAATAAATACAGGACAGGAGGCCAACTCCTGAAGCACACAGTACCGCAGGACACTAGCTGTGGGAGAGAGGGTGGCATAGAATCAAGGGCTGGAAACCAGTCCTATTCTCTGGATGTCCCCGGGGCTGGTTTATTGACTGCTCTTTGCTCTAAGTGCCAATTATAAGGATTCTTGGTGGATTACATGGAAACACTGAGCCATGTGTTAGTGTTACTTAATGTCATTGCATCATAGGAAGTAGTCTATTTGTAAAATTTAAAAACTTCAGCGCACTTGGTGGTAAGTTGGGTTTTTTTTTTTTCTAGCAATCCCATTCGAATAATATGCTCTGTTACATTCAGGATGCTGCATATGGCTCCAAAATAAACCCACCGAGAGGATTAGGGTGACATACAGATTGTTTCGGCTCTGTCAGGTTGTCACCTCCTCGACACTGTTGCTGGCAGGTGGGATTCCTGTGGGGGCGCCGCTATACACAGAGCATACCCACACACAAGAGGGTCCGCTCACACCTGGTGTTTACAGTCCTGGCTCGGCTCCTGTCTTATACACAGCGACAGGTGTTGTTCTCTTCATAGTCACCAGAGCAGTCAAAGTCTGCGTCCTTGACGTCGGCTTCAGTCTCTTGCTAACTTTCTGCACACACGTTGTGACTCGCACTTCTCACTGGGCACCCAATAGTTAATTACCGAGCGCCACATAAGATACTAAAGCCAAACACACACACACACACACACACACACACACACACACACACACACCAAAAAACAACCCAACCAACCAAACCAACAAAAAACTAGTAATGAGGTTTCAATACAAGTATTTACTTTATTTGTGTGTGTGTGTGTGTGTGTGTGTGTGTGTGTTTTGCTGGGGATTGAACCCAGGGGCATCTACCTTCGAGCTACACCTCCAGCCCTATTTTGTTTTTATTTTGAAATAGGGGTCTCGCTAGGTTGATGAGAGTCTCACTACTTGCTGAGGCTGTTCTCGAACCTGTGATCCTCCTGTCTCAGCCTCCCAAGTACTGGGATCACAGCTGTGCGCCACCACGCCCAGCTTACGAATAGTAATTTAAATCATGGTCTTACAGGAATTCTTTGGATTCATTCTCTAAGTTTCGTTTGTTTTTCTAGCTTCATATGCCAGTCTGCAAGCTATCGTGTCAACACCATGCCAATTATAAACAGCAATAAGACTTAATTATTTTTTTAGTTGGATCATTTTTCTGGAATATTCTGGAATGCCTCCTGTGAAGCGTTCCAATGGAACGGTGCTATGTTTCATTTTTAATCATCTATTTCTAAAATTACTTATAAAGCACAGAACTCGTGAGTGCCTATCAACAATCAGGCTTTGCTTCTCTGTATACATCCGCCTTTCGTTTCTGTGTTCGCCTTAGAATTCGTGTTTGGAGCCGGGTGTGATGACGCACACTTGTAATCCCAGTACTTGGGAGGCTGAGACAGGAGGATCCAGGTTTGCGACCAGCCTCAGCTACTTAGTGAGACCCTGTTTCAAAATAAAGAACATAAGTTAGGGCTGGGGGTGTAGCTCGGAAGTAGAATGCCTCTGGGTTCCAGCCCCAGTACCACATACAAACACACACACACACACACACACACACACACACACACAAATTCATGTTAGGAAACTTTGGCATGTTGATATTTAGCGGCTTCCTTTCACAGCTATTGTTGGTAAACTATCTTTTAGAACTTCAAGTGGTGTTCATACATCAAAGCATAACACCTCACATTGAGCAGGGTTCATCTTAAATGGGGCAGGCAGCAGAGATTTGGGTGAGGGCAACTTTAAAAAATATACACATTGGTTTTTTACTTCTGAATTCCCGATGCATGCTGAAGAAGGAGAAACTTGAGAACTTTTAATGAAACATAAACCGTAGTCACATGTACTTCTCCATCCTACTGTGGAGAAAGAGTCGTGAACGCAAGATAGAAATGCCCCAGTTGGAGAGGCCCAATGGCGCCTTTTATGAAATTATTTCAGTGTCCAGAGAGAAGAGGAAGCTAACAGTAACAGCGAGTTAATATATTTTTTAGGTGCAAATATATGAAGAAGACTTCAAAAAGGAACGATCTGATCGAGAAAGACTAAGTCAAGAGAAAGAAGAGCTACAGCAGATCAACCAGACTTCTCAGTGCCAGTTGAACATGCTGAGTTCTCAGGTAAAACTCAAAACGAAGCAAATGTGTGCTTTATTTTTATTTAGTCATTTAAAAAAAATCCAAGCCCTTTTGAGTTGTTAGTTGACATTGGATTTGGCGGGGAGGGCAGCACCTGGGATGAAATCATTCTTAAACAATCTCGTAAGGAGATGGAAATTTCTTTTAACTTGAGTGCATTAAGGAATTACCCAAGAAACTGGATTCCAAAGTCTCTTATAAAATACAGTTCGTGTGATCTTTTTTTCTCATAATATTTATCTTGGTAGAATGGGAGTCGAACGCCCTACTGCTCAAACACAGTGAAGTGGTTTCTAAATTCTTGTCATTTTCTTTGAAGGGCCGTGCCAGAATGTTCCTGTCTTTCAAAAACATACATATTTCTAAATACCATGCCTATGTCTAGTGAAACCCAGGATTGTGCTCAGCGGTTCCCAGATTTGGTGTAACTTAGAGCACTTTCAAGGAAGTCAGTTTACTGGGCTAGAATATGTTAAACGTAAGCAAAATGAAATTAAGTGTAATAGAATATATTTGAGGCAGACTCGGGAAGTGGCCATGATGGGTAAATACTGATATTAGTGAAGGAAAATTAGTTCAAGTCATTTTGACTTAAGAAAATGAAACCGCAACGTTTTTTGGGTTGTACAATCATGCTGTGCCTGTCAATAAAGAGGAAATTGGTGTGCGACCTGCTGGTAGCTCTTCAGCTTCAGGATTGTTAGTCTTTAAAGAAATTTTAAACTCTTAGCCATCTTCTTCTTCCCAAAACAAAGTAGCAGTGAATTACATTTAGTTTTTTCTCTAAGATTTTATCAAGGGATTAGCTTGAAATTCTTAATTTTATATGGAAAATTATTTAGTAGAACCATTTCCTCTCTAAAAATTAGAAGGAATAAAATAAAGGAATTATAAAAGGCATTAGAAAGAATAAAAGTACAATTCATTAATTTTCGAAAACAATCCATGCACCCTAATAAATGATTTATACAACAAAGGATAAAAAATGTTCTGATTATTCCTGGTGAAGAAATTACTCTCTGTTTTTATTTCTTACATGCAAAACTGCTTTAATTTGTTTTAAGTTGTCAGTGCACAAATTATTTTACTTCCTGCTATATTTTAATTTTATTCACTTTATTAAGTTCATATTGGTTCCTTGGCACCAAAAAATTAAAAAAAGTTGAGATTGATGATAAATTGATGTCTGACATTAGCAACATACCTGGCATTGTAGAACTTTTGGCCCAGCCAGGAACATATTTCTATCTGCTTAACTTTTTAGAATATAACCTACAAGTGATTCCCATGCCTGTGTCATCTGTAATGTAATATTGATAGTAACAAAATAAACGTGCTGTTCAAGTACAGGATGGTATAATTGTGTTTATATGTGAAGGAATGATCTCAAGATCTGGGTGACATAGCAAACTATCAAAATTCTTCTTTGACATACCAATAGCCCAATCCCTTATTTTTCAAGATCATTCGCTCTGGTAAAACAATGGTAGCACTAGAAAGGAGATACAGTAAATGATTTGATGAGCCGTTAAGGGTTTTAACAGCAGCAAATGCCATGATACACTATGAAGAACCCACATCATCTTAGTTGAGCAACACATTGTCTGTTGTCCGTTGTCCAAATGAACTTTAAAAGGGATTTCTGTGTCAGTCATTCTGGCACCGGTTGGACCCCAGTGTATTCATCCTGTCAATTGAGGATGTTTGAAACCATTAACTGTGGTTAATAGGCAATGTGGTGACGTGAAAGATGTTAGGGAACTCGGAAGTAGAAGGAACGGGGTGGGGTGGGAGAGGATCCATGCTCTGGCCTCCTCTGAGGCCCAGTTGGTGGTGACCCTGAGCAAGTTGCTGGATTTTTCTGGGCTTCCCTTTCTTCATCTGTAAATGAAAATGTTTCTTACAACTCTGTGACCCCTGTCTCTACATTGCCTGTGTGTCTTCCCACCTGTGAACTATAGTTAGGAACCATCTCATGACTTC
Source organism: Glis glis (assembly GCA_004027185.1). Classification (NCBI taxonomy): domain Eukaryota; kingdom Metazoa; phylum Chordata; class Mammalia; order Rodentia; family Gliridae; genus Glis; species Glis glis. The sequence goes on from PVJS01000379.1 coordinate 102,776, forward strand.
ATGAGATGTTCTCAGAGTGAAGTGGAAAAAGACTATGAAAGCAAGCAGCTCAAAGCATGGCTCGGAAGTATTTCGTAATGACTTCGGTCCCTCAGAAGGGGCGTGCGTAACAGTTTCATTGAGCTGCATAATTAGCATGTCACTTTCAGTTCCTCCTAATCTAAGTCTGGTGTTTTCCTTCTGCAAGGGATCCCATCCTGTGCTGTGAAAGAATAAGAAACCAGTCCTTGTAATTGCAGGATTCACGGGCTAGGAAAGGACACGTATGGTCACCGTTCATCGCTTACTAATTCTGTATTTGCAACTGTGTCTCCTTCCTGTCACCCCCAAACTAATGCTCCCGGGGCCTTCCTGGACACTTCATGGACACCGCAGAGCAGCAGGAAACTTGAGACTCCTCCCCTGTGTCACAGCTGAGGTCACCAGGCAATGCCAGCCTTCCTGCTTGCGCTCATGGGTGGCGATGTGTCCTTCCCACGGTCTGTTGAGTGCAGTGGCTTTTTGTTGGTGTTTTCGCTGTTTCAAGTGGCCCGGGGAGAATGCAGAAGTGCCGGCCATGGTTTCAAAGTGTAGGGAGCTGCGATGTGTCTGAGAGAGAAAAAGTATGAGAGGAGCCCCGTCCCGGCTCCACCGACAGTGCTGTGGACCCTGAGTTGGGTGTTAGTAAATCGACAGTGTGTGTTAAGCAAGCTGTCTTTAAATAGAAACACACACAAAATAGAGTGATCTGTTGATCCATTGGCCAAAGTGTTGGGACTAGAGGCTCACGGGAACATAGTCCTGAATTTCTCGTGGGAGTAGAGGTTCACCATTCACTAATTCAATGTTTGTGGTGATTTTATAGAACATAATTTATGCAAAAGATAAGAACTGACTGTACACATTGGGTGAAGAAGTCCCATGGTGAATGCAGAAGCCAACGGGGGTGGGAGAGGGACAGCCTGATGGGTGGGGCTTGGAAGGTTCTCATGAAGGAGGAGAGTTGAACCAGGACGTACAGGGAGGTGGAACATGGAGTGTAGGTGTGTCAATGGCTTGACTAGAAACTTGAAGAAAGACGCTTTCTCCAGGTTTATGGGGGGAGAGGGTACTCAGGCCTGGTGACTCCTCTTGATGAGGCTGGACCTTAGTGCAAAGACCTAGAGCACAGAACAGTGACTTTGAGTGTCCTCGTCTCTCAAATGGGGCTAATCGTAGTAAGTGTCCCGTAGGACACTGGGGGATTTGAGGACTTGCAGTATGGGCATCAGTCCCTACCCATACCAAGCGCACATGCAGTTTCTAAAACTTACAGCAGAGGCCTTGGAACGTCAGGCTGGTCAATTCCAATTTCATTCAGGAAGTCACGGGCACCGTGTCTACATCTACACCTAAGTAGATTAACCTCGGACTGAGAATTCGAAGGACCGCGACAAACTAGAATAACCATGTTGAACTGTCCAAATTCCATCCAGGAATTTTGAGACGGAATCAGTACACTTCTGGAAAATCCAACCTGTAGTTCCTTTTGTTGGCAACTGGGCTGCAGGCAGCTTTGGACATTTTGAACTCTTCCTGATTTAAAAAAAAATGCCTTTGTTTCCTCTGTAGATAAAAGCTTGTCAGATGGAGAAAGAAAAGCTAGAAAAGCAACTAAAGCAGGTATGTTGATCCTTACTGAAACCCCCTTTTCATGGTTGAAATGGTCACTTTCAGTCCCACCCAAGTGTCTACTCCCACGTACAGCATGTCTTGTGGTGCAAACGAAGGCTCACGCAGGCCCCGTTACAGACACTCTCTCCTAATGAAGAACTATGCCCGTGCATTTCATTATCCACTAGAATGTCAGTGGACAGATAGTGCCGGGAACCACCAGGGCCTTCCAAGCCTGACGTTCATGGAACACACGTGCTCCTCAGAGCCCACGACAACAGTGCAAGCCACAGCCTGTGTGCACAAAACTGAACCTCTCTTCACAGACCCCAGGCACCTGGGAGTGCATGCCCTTGGTATTCTTTGCGGTTGCTTATACTGTTTACAGTGGAAAGCTACGTCAAAGACTTTTTTTTTTTTGGCGGTACCAGAGATTGAACCCAGGAGCATTCTACCTCCGGGCTATACCCCCAGCTCTATTTTTTATGTTTTATTTTGAAACAGGGTCTCACTAAGTTGCAGAGGCCTCACTAAGTTGCTGAAGCTGGCTGTGAACCTGGATCCTCCTGTCTCAGCCTCCCAAGTACTGGGATTACAAGCGTGTGCCACCACACCCAGCTCGTCAAAGATTTTTGTCTCTTTCTAGAAGATAGGTACCCTCTTGTCACCAGAGCAATCTGTCCCATCGGTTCCCAGGCAGCCCTCAGTGCCGTTCTGTCTCTGTCTGCAGTTTTAGAAACAGATGGAGGGATGGTTTGTCTTTATTGAGGGTCCTCTACAAAGATAACTCACACACACATAGGGAACTGAACATACTCTTCAAGTGTATCTCAATGGAGAAATAATCATAGTATCACCGTAGGTGAGATTTAGCTTGTGAGCCTCTATCAACCTATTTACTGTTTTGAATTAGAATTACACTAGATCGGGCCACACCTTGTGAATTCAACCAAACTTTGTTGTACACGGCAAGTGTCACCGTGACTCCCCAGTATCACCCACTGCAGTGAGCCACCGGCATTATTCTCCCCAGAAGTGTCTGCCAACCTATCACTGCAGCTTGGCGCTCCATCTGCGGGATCCATGGGCGCCAACAGGCCCTGGGGCTGTGCGGGATCAATGGGAGCACCCAGTAAGAGTCCCTGTCCCACAAACAAGTGTCTAGCAGTCTCTTCTGCTAGAAGTCATGTGTTTCTTTGGAATTGCCTACATAATAAAGTCTACAGAAAGAGCCTCTATTTTAATCTCTGCCTCCAACTTGAAAAAGTTCCAGGGTCCAAATACACTGTAAATGTCCTTGCGACAGAATCCACAGGACACATAGATATAAACAATTAACTAGAATATACCAGATGGGGCTATAATTCTTTCAGTAAGCGTAACATTATAGATGGGTCCTTTTGAATTGTCATCCCTGACTACCCAAAGGACATGTGTATGTGTAAAGAAAACCAAAGTAGATATAGCAAAACACAACACCAAAGAGTTGTTCGTAAACTTACATTGAACTACCGTGGATAGGACTACGTATGTGCACAATAGTTTGGGGTATTTTCCAATTGAAAGGATTTTCTTAAAAGATCCCAGAGTATGTGACCCACTGAAGTTGTCCTCTGTGGCTGTGTCTACCCAGGCAAAATGAAATGAATAGCCTCCTTCCCTCCCTTCCCAGGACTGAGGCCCCTCCCCAGCCCCAAGGTCAGGCTGCTAGTCCTCACTCCCTACTGTGTCTACATAGGCAGAACCTTTCTCCAGGAAAAAAAAAAAATTATGCATTTTACCTATTTTTGATTAGCTCAGACACCTCTCCCTACTCCTTGGTTTTTATTAATGTTTCTAGTTGTGCCAAAAATCAGAGACTTTTAACTGGGCTTTTCCTAACAGAGCAATTATGAAAAACACGATTCTCTTGGTTGCCTGAAACTCTCATAATTTTGCATTTAAGGGGTATGTAGCTCTTTTCCCAAGGGAGGGGATACTGACTCTTCAGGTGGCAGAAGGTGGGCAGGACTAACTAAGCCCTTCCTGCCTGAGCCTGGTCTGACACGCATTCCTGTGAGGATTTGGAGCTTTCCCTGTTTCTGCCAGTTGCGGCTTCTGTTTGTTTTCCCTCCCCCATTTCTTTCTTTTTTTAAAAAAAAAACCTGTTTTCTTACTTTTCAGTCTTTACCAGAAACATTTCTGGGAATCTTCAAACATAGCTATCATGCCTTTAAAAAATAATTGTCAACGATACAGAAGTCAACCAAGATTGTGGGAAACATAAAGAGGTTAGGATATACTTAGAAGCTGGTGCCTACAGGTTGGGGAGTTGGAGAAATATTCTTGTGAAAGATGAGCTGCGAAACTAAAGGGTCTTTCATGTTTATCTAGGAGGAGAGATGGCTGCTTTGGTCGCGTTATTTGTTAATAGAATGAAGGAAGGGACTCATGTACTATGACTCCCAACATTCCTGTCAGTTAGAAGAGGCCAGGAAGGACAGTTGGCATAAAATCACCACCAGGTCAAGGTCTATATTGGAAAAGGATTCCCAGCCGTGTATAAGAACCTACATTTTTAACAGTATTCCGTTGAAGAAAATCTCGGTATACCAAAACGTCAGGGTTAATTTTAAAAGAATATTTCACGTTTCTCGCTTACATCTAAGCCTGAATTAAATCACACGCAATAGTGTTGGTAGAACTGCAGTCTATGTACCTTCTTTTGGCAACTCTCCCGGAATATAAAACCGGGGATCGTTGTCACTTATCCTATATGTTATTTGAGACATCTAAAAATAAGTGAGAAGATAAAAACAGAGGTGACCTCATTTCCTCTCCGAACGGAGCCCAGAGCTGAGGTGTCTGCGTGGGTTGAGCTGGGGTCAGACTGTGCTGAGCGCAGCGTTTCTCAGCACCCTGACAGGTAACTGAACTTTCGATGACTTCCAGTGGTCTGGCAGCCTTGTGAATGTTCCCTTTTGGCTCGCTGGTGGAGAAATTTTCCATGAGTTATTTTTAGGAGATAATGAAATAATTGAACCCACAGTCCATACAGTGTGTCTTAGGGGAGGGCAGAGACGGGGCGAGAGTTTGGAGCAGGAAGGCAGACCCGCTGCTGGGCGCAGGAAGCTGAGATGGCTTTGTTTCCCGGTTGGCGCCACCTTGCTAATTCAGGCCGCGAGCTTTTTATTTATTCAGTGTGATTTGTTTGATGAGTTCCCTGATACTCAAAATCTTGCTGTTCTCACCTGGTGTAAGTCTAGATGGGAATTTTAAGAGAAAAGGATGGTCCCTTCAGTCCAAACTCTGAGCAATCCATGGAATAGCGCCTGCTGAGAAGCGGCAGAGAGGGAAAGATCCGCCTGTTTCAACACCTGGGCCCGCACGGCCTGTCCCCACAATAGCTGAGATTTCTTCCTGGAACCACTGGAAAACATCAAATTTGTTTTTTTTTTTTTTTCTCATCTCTCTTGTGGCTTCCAGTGTGAGGGTTTTCTAAGGAGTATTTGTTGGTGGTAAATGACTTTGTTCTGTTTATGAGCTATTGTAAGTTTCACAAAAGTGTTTATACTTCTGCAGAGATCCAAAACACATCTGTCTCCCCCTAAAAAGGAAAACATACTACAAACCCAAAGTCATATAAATCCTAGCCCAACTGAAAGTAGGAGGGGAGACAGGGCCACATCTAGAGGGAGGTCGGTTGGAAGGGGAGATGGGCAACAGGTTGGGATAGAAATGGCTTTCGTGTTGCCTGCTTGATAAAAGCCACATCGAATGGTTGTATTTTTAATGTGCCGCTATGTTTTGTTTGAAGTGCATATTGCTCTAATAATGTTTTATTGTTCCACACAGCCAGACTACCAGTGGTATGCTCCCGACCCACTTCCGCCAGATGTGCGGTGTGAGGCCGTTGCTAAGAGCACAGCGTCCTGAGCATTCTTCCTCTCATGTTTACATTTTAATGGGATCTTTCTGGGATTTTCCTCAGCATCAATTCGTCCACACTCGGCAGGACAGACTATAGCATTGCGCTGCACACCCGGCTCTAATTCAATGCACCTGGGGTAAATCGAACACTTCGAGACAAAGTACAAGAAAATCTTCAAGTGCAGAAATTCAGGACCCTCAAATCTGGCTTCTGTTCCTGTTCCAGTCTCAGAATCAGAATAATTCCATCTGGGGCTAGAAATAAAAACTTTAGAAAGGGCTGCGTTACAACAGCAACAAAGCCCCGCGACCCGACTACAAAGGACAGATGCACGTCTGTGGTCCTAGGTTGGGTTTCGCTGACAGATGTTTTCAGACCACTGGCAGAAAGACAGAGGAAACCGAAGGCTCAGAACGTTTCCCTCGTGGGCAGAGGTCAGACCCCAGGACTGGGCCTTCAATGAGGCTGGCGGTGTCCGGGACGCCCACCGCAAGTTGGGCGGAGACTAATCGCCACCTGTCCAGTACTCACGCTGGCAGCGCCTTCCACTCCTGTTTCTCTTTGGTTTACCCATGTCTTTCTTCCTTCCAGAATATGCTATGCTTTCTATTTATGTTTCTGTGGACTCAGGAGGCCACCCAGGAGTGGGCCCTGTCAACTAAGTTACAATCAGAACCCCCCTTCCCTTCCCATCACACGTGATCAAAAGCCAGCCACGTCCGCTACCTGCTTAAAATCTCCTGTGACCCGCACCCCTGACTCTACCTTGTTAATTTCCAGAGATTTAAATGTCTCTAGAAACCTCAAGATAAGCCATACTCTATCTTCAGGCCATACTTGAAGCTTGGTCTCATTTAATTCAGAGTTGAGATGATACAGTTTTAGATGTCACGGCAAGCAATCCGCTGTGGAGTCAGGGATACCACATGTCATTTGTCATGTGGTGAAGTTCAAGTTCACAAGTCTGGGGGGATTCAGGGGACCCATAAGCCATCCAAATCAAGTTAAATACAAAATACTATGTATGCTATAGGCTTCTTGTCTTTTTCTAAAGTCAGGGGCCACAGTGCTTGTAATCAAGTTCTTGATCCCCCCCCCAAAGCTAAAAAGACTTCACCCAACTTTAGTTACCATTATGAATAACCACTTTAAAATGAAATCTCATCATGGCTTTCTTTGTCTAAGAGTTCACTTTAATTCCCTTCTTTCCTCCTTTCCTTCCTTCCTTCCATAGAGGAACTACAGAAATCTCTCTTGGAATCAAACACCATTACAGACCCTTCCCTTGAGGTGGCCTCGTTACTAATTGCTTAGGTCTCTGGATATGCCCATTTATTTTCCTGTGGATGCATAGCTAGAAACGAGACCGTTGGAACATGAGGATCTCTCAGAAATGGGGGTGGTTCCATTGTTACTGATTCGCACGCTGTGCCGCGTGGGTCCAGTCCTGCTTTTATTAACTTCCTGACTACTGAGCAGTTTACTTTTCTGACCTCTAATAAATGTGTCATATTCAATTTTAATCCTGATATCTTCTGTTATAATTATTTATCTTATGACAAACCTGAAAGTGTGGCTCTGTTTCTATACAGTGAATGTTTACCGAGAAGTGGCTGCATGTGTTTTGAGATGACCAGTGGGGAATGAGGGGTTCGGCTTTGATAATAACCACCAGATCCTCTGCTAACATTCCTGGGGTCTGGAACAGGTATCCTTGGGGAGCTGCATAAACCTCACGAGTCATGTTGAGACACTGTTAAAGTGGGATCTTTCCTGCCACCTTGATAAACACCCCTGGAGTTGGCCCGAGGATATTGGGAAGGCTCGGTTTCAAAGCCAGTTCTTTGCCAGAGTCTGGTGGCCCAGGAGAGCCAAGCTGGCCTCCTGCCTGTGCCCATCCCTTCTCTACCGTCCTTCCTGCTGCGACAGCTCTTGAACGTGGGCATGCAGACACCCCAGTTGGCACATCCCAGCCTCCTCCCAACACCCCTCACCCACTGGCCTCAGGCCTGGGCAGAGGCCTGCACTGGCCTGGAAGCAGGCCCAGGGCTGCTAGGCGGGGGACTCTGGGGTCTGTGTTTGAATGCCAGCTTGTTCTCCAGGCAAGGATGCTCATGGGGTGGACAGTGGCTGTCTGAGGGCCAGAGCAGGGTCCCTGAAGGGTGGGGACACTGCAGGGCCCTGGGCAGGAGCTAACATGGTAAGTATGGAGTTCCACATAGAGAGCTGTTGTCCAGCTTTGATCTCAGTTGCTGCCTGTGGTTCTTTCTGAATGCTTTAGGCACAGTTGAAGATCAGCTCTTCTTTTGAAGGATTTCCACCGAAGGCTCCCCAGGCATCCCAGGCCCCTTGGCTCTCACTGTGTGGGATGAGACGCTGGCCTTTTATGCACCCAAGTCCACTGAAGCACACAGGTAACAGTGTCTGCGTAGAGGCATGTGATTTTAAGAAGAACACGTTATCCTCGTTTCAACTGTTATCAGAACGGGATACAGAATGTCTTCTGTGTCTCTGGGACAATCACGGCATAGTGGAGTTGTTATGATCTTGAAAACACATTGCTTGTATTTTCTGAAATGTCAGAAAGCCATGGTTTCTGATTAGTGCCTCCCAGTCCTCTGTATTCCAAGTTTTTCATACGGTGCAAAGCTGAACTCTGTCTGATGAGTTTGAGCTCGGCTCTTACATGCTTGGGAAAGAATTAAGTGTATGCTCGTGAGGTTGGGTCATGAGCAGACACAGCTATTTCTTTGCACTATCAAAGCCTGAATGTAATAATTGGCCCTTGCTGATGTCTGATAATGACTGATTAACTGGATGCTGACCGCATTTGGTTTTTAGGACTGACATAGCCTAGTGCCACACACCAGGTGGTTTCAAAGAGCAGAAGCATATTCCTCACAGCTCTGGAGGCAAGAAGTTCAGAATCGAGGTGTCGACAGGGTCAGGCTCCCTGCAGGAAGCTTCCAGGAGGCCCTTCACTGCCTGCCCGCTCCCGGCAGCCCCAGGTGCCCCCTGGCCCATGGCACAGAGCTCCATGCCTGCCCTCGTCTCCACAGGAGCCCCTGTCCAGATCTTCCTTTTCTTATTGCATGAGAGACCACCCGAGTCCAGTATGACCCCCTCTTAATTGACCCTTCTGTATTTCAAAAAAAAGGTCACATGGGGTCCAGGACTTAGGACTTTATGTCTTTAAGGGAGACACAATTCAACCTGTAACACACTATATACCAGACACTATTTTAGGTCATACACACACACACACACACACACACACACACACACACACGTGTATGTGTGAGATTTCGTTAGAATTTCACAGCAGCCCTTTGAAATAAACACTGCCATTGCCCACACTTTATAAACGGGGAAACTGAGGCATGGAAAGGTGATGCAGTTGTCCAGTTGTCCAGGTCTACATAGCTGGTCTCTGGCCAGGGTATAGACAAGCCAGGTAGTCTGACTTCACACTGGAACCACTAATCAATATGGAATATCGTATGCTATAAATTAGTAAAATATAAGAGTATCAAGTTTGCATGTATTTTATTCAAATTTTAATAGTCCTGTCCTGAAAGCCGTTATCTTTATTTTTCAGTGTGTGTCTTTTTATAACTGTTTGTGTAGCTCATCATTACAGGTAATTTTTTTATGTTAGTAAAATGACTGGCTTAGTTGGGTTTTTTTCAGCTCTGTCAGTGTGAAAACATAAAGGAACCACTGTCAATAGTCAAAGCTACTTAAAACTTGTAAAAAACAGGAAATTTAGAAACTGTTCTTAATACAATTTTCAGTATGGATGGATGAATTATAACTATATAAAACACATTTCTTTCATAATTATTTTTACCAGTGGCTAATATAGAAGATTAATTAAAATTAAGAGACAGATAATGTTATGCATATTTCTGGATTAAAAAATTGCAGGAGAAATGCCTTTTCACCCATATTATAATGCTGTAAAAGTCAGAGTATCAGTAAGTACAGAGATTTTACCAAGGGAAGATTAAATAAAATATAAAAGTAGTGTGTATCATGACTGTGGTCTTTCTATTGGCTTTGGGTTTATACTAAGACCTTTTGGGGGGGAGAGAGATTACTGGGGATTGAACTCAGGGGCGTTCTACCTCTGAGCTACATCCCCAGAATAAAAAAAATATATATTTTTTATTTTGAAACAGGGTCTCACTGAGTTGCAGGCTAAGTTGCTGAGACTGGCCTCAGACCTGCATTCCTTGTCTCGGCCTCCCAAGTACTGAGATCACAGGCGTGCACCACCACGTCGGGCTCCGGGCCATATTTTAGCTTGTGCTCTTGGGAAGTCATCTTTCTCTGGAGTAAGTACTGCATCTCACAGCAAGAGAAATGACTTGAGGAAATAGATCTTGCAGCAATAGAGAGGACTTTCATAAGGAAATGCCCGAGCCACTGAAATGCCAGCTAGGGCGAGAACTAGCATAGAAAATTCCTCTGCAGGCTGGGTTAGAAGTAGGCTACCTGACTCCACACAATGGTGAACCTAGGACAACACCTGCCACCTCCCGCCTCCTGCTCTCTCAGGCTCAACATGTGGGAGACTCAGGAATCAAATGTCTCTTTTTTGACCAGCCTACAAATGTATGTTACCCCTAAGCTAGAAGAGAAATGAAATCTTGATTTTGTGTGTGTGTGTGTGTCTCATTCTTTATTTTTAAGGCAAGTCTGTATATTGTAAAAACAAACAATTATTATGCCGTTGAGTACGGAGCTCACGTCGCACACATTTAACAATTTTCATCACACATCTGATGTTCAGAAATCTGCATCTCCCTGAAAGCCTTCAGTCTTTTATTTTTTGTTCCATGAAAATCGTGTTATCACATTATGGTGACTCACTATTGCTCTAAAGGCTTAAATAGAAATCTTAACTTTTAATCTGAAACATTTTCTTGCAGTGTTTCACAGGTTTGCCCTCAGAAAAGAGAGTGAGGCTGTAGAGGCCTGGCCCGCAGAGGCGAGCGGTGGCCGAGGGGAGCTGGTGGAGGTCCTGTTTGGTGTTGTCACCATGGCTGTTCCTATACAACTGTGCATCATCCCCTCCATCCTCCATGCCTGTAGTGTTTACCTACGGCATGGGGAGGGGAAAAGGCTCCGAGAACTAAAATCCGGACCGAGTCTGAGCAGCCAGTTGTCCCACCAAGTAGAACTCCCGGTGCCCTCGGAATGAGAGTTGGCAGCAGGATTCTGTACTACTTACTTTGGAATTTTCTTCAACACATTGCTGTTGGATTTACGGAGATGTCTCCAGGATTTAAGCAACTCCATTTTGAGTGTAGTGATACTGTGTGTTGATTATAAATATGAATATAAATATATATATATTTATATTCCCTGGGGGAAACGTTTCTGCAATTGTAAACTTTTAACATTGCTCACATTTTTTTCATAGGGACTGCATTCTTTAGTCGGTTTGATCAGATATTGTGTCCAGCATCACTGGCCTGGGTGGCACTGAAAAATATGATTGAAGAGGAGAATGTGCTTCCCTAAATTAAATGAGTGGTTCCAACTGAATAAAATGGCAAATTCAAAGCTATGCTTTAAACGGATTTTTTTTTTAAAGATGAGAAATTGTAAGCCTGTTTCATTTCTAGGTGAAATGGATTATGAGAGCCCCAGTCCTAATGGGCTGGTAATGGCTTTGCTGGGTTCATAGGTAGTTATAGAAGTAGTTCAGAAATACGTGGATTTATAGCTAAGTTTGCTTTTCCTTTTACAGATTGGAGCAATTACTAATGAAAAGCATAATTCCGACTTTTTCAGCCAATGAAACTGAAAAAAGAACTATCTAAATTTTATGGTAATTAAATCATATAATGACATGACAGATGTCTAAAGATGAAGCAGACTGAAGATCTTTACATTCGTCCGTTTAATTGGGATTCTGCAAGGACCAACTTGAGTTCCTCTTTGTGAGGATGAATATGTATCAGGAGTGTGAGAGCCACCGCTACCTGCGCTTCTAGAAACACCTACGTACAGTCAGGAACATCTGCGGCATCCACGGGCAAATAAAATAATCCCAGACATACTTCTGGAATTAGCTAGTATTTCCAAAAAAATATTTTCTTAATTCCGACCCAAACTATTTTTGTTTCCATTTCTATATATGCTTGAAGCTTTACAAAATGAGAGGGCGAAAGAGACTTGGGAAATTAGATACCTGCACCGTCAGTCTTTGGCTGCTCTGGAACATAATCCTTGAGAAAGAACTTTCCATTGCATTCTCTCACATTAACTTCCTACCCTTTGGTTTTGCTCTTGTTTATCAAAGAGACAAATCATTCCTGGCACCAATTCAGTCAGGTGAATCCGACAAGCAGCAGTTGTTAGCAAGTCAGCAGCCAGGAGACAGCCTGGCAGATTTTTTTAGTTTTCATGTCCTCGGATTTGTGGAAAAGTCACTGTGCTGTCAATTTCTAGTGGTGGATTGAGCCACTATCATCTGCATGATCCACCAGAATAAAAACTGGACATAGAAGAGACTGTCCCACTGGGCCAGTCGCGATCTTTCCCGCAGCAGGGGAGCGCGACTCCACGGCCTACGTCATGGGAGAACGAAATCACTTTTTTTGCACAAGGGATATGAGTGTGTCCAGTGCTTAAAGGCTTTCCACTGAAGAACCTCACAGACAAGGACAACGAGGAACGGGCTTGGAACATGAATGTTTTTGAAGACACCATCGATGAAAAATTCAGGTCAATTTTGCAGTCTAATTAATAGACACTTGTTTTTATACATAAATACCGAATAAAATTGAGATGTCAAAATCAAGCCATGTATATTTCGTGACTCTGTATACTCCGGAACCCTTTCGGGAATACGCACTCTACAGTTTCACAAATCGACAGGCCAGTTCTTCCTGTTCCAAAATGTGAAGAATTTGCTCCTTAAAAACGTTGAGCTGCAATACCACACGTTGTCAGTAGGTGCCACCACATAATAGAATTTACCAGAATGCGAAAATTCCTTGGTTCGCTGTCCATAAACTAATCGGTGCATTTTAAAACTAGTTTAATAAATGAAGAAAATTCATACAGTGGTTTTATGTAAGGATAGTTTCCATTAGGAATCTAAAGAAAGGTAAATTCTGTAGATGAATGCTGTCACAAAAAAAAGGCTATGTGAAATTTAGTGAAATCAATAGGGGATTGTGGATGAATCCTTTAGAAAGGCACCCATTATTTCCCTGGAGTTTGGAATACCAAATGTCCTATAATAATAAATTAGGCTCCTATTCTTCCTTGAAAACTTTTAGAATAAGAGAGCATGCTTGTGTTATGGTTTGAAATTGGAGTGTCCCCCAAAAGCTGTTTTCTGAACCTCAGAAAATGCAGCAGAGGTGGGGCGTGGCTGCAGGAGGTGAGTCACCACATGGCCTTGGGGACTGTATCTGTCCCTGTCTGTTTCCAGCCAATGTGAGCTGAGCAGCTTTTGCACTCCACACTCTGCCACCGGGAGGCTTCTGCCTGGGGCCAGCCAACCTCTGAAACCGTAAGCCAAATAATCTTTCCTCCTCTAAGTTGCTCTTGTTCAGTATTTTGGTGACAGTGACACAAAAGTTGACTGACACAGCTTTTTCCCAGATATGCGAAAATAATTGTCTCTTCTTCTTAAAGAAAAGAAAATTAATAATACTGGCAAAGAGTTATGGGTGAAAAGACATGGGCTTTGGAACTGGACAGACTCAACTTGGATCCCAGCTCTTTCACTTACTGCTTGGACAAACTTCAACAATTTTACTCAGACTCTTTTTTAAGCTCTAGAATCCCTATGTCAGAGTTTTTGGAAGATGAATAGCGTATGTAAATCACTTTGTACAGAGTAGGTGTTAAAAATAATCGTTATTAGCAGTAGTCATGTTTCAGCCAAGCCTCAGAAACTCCATTATCACTGTGGCATAACTATGGTAGTGTTTAACATTAATATTAACAGTAGTAATAGTAGATTTGATGTTAACTTATTACATGAATCAAACATTTAAGGTGTAAATAAAATTTCACATCCAAATTCTACTTGACTTTCCTATTCTCTAGTTCGAAACTGAAAATGTTTGTAGATTAGCTAATCCGGCGGCCGGCCTTGAGGATATGAAAATGACTTTTGAATTCCAAATGCCCCGAGCAGTAGGCTTTTCAGCTCTGTGCACGCGATGCTGCTCCAGGACACTCCCAAGAGGCTGTTCAGCATCATCACGAGCCAAAGTCCAGGGGCCCGAAGGAAGAAGGAGGAGAAACCCTGCTCCCTGCCTGCAGAGAGCAGCAGCTCAGAGCTCCTCATAGAACTGTTCACAGAAGCTAGAAGACAAAATGGCCCCTGAGGTGACCCTCCCCTGGACCACCTCAGAAACTTTTTCACTTAGACCTGAGCAAGGTAAGGAGGAAGAGGCTCCCTCCTGCTGCGGAGGCTGATCGCGTCCCGGGGCTGATCATCAGGCAGCCCTGCAGCTTCAGCACCAAAGTGCCCGCGTTAGCATTGTGATGTTTCAGCACACTAACATGATGGGCCCGGTGGCTTGGGTATTTACCATCTCTCAAGTCTGGAAGCTGGTAGTCCAACCTCAAGTGTCAACAGGCTTGGCGCCAACACTCCGAGGGCTTTGAAAAACGTGCCCCCTGGCTCTTCCCTGGCCTCTGGTGGTTTGATGGCCATTTTTGGTCATTTCTTGGCTTACAGAACAGCACCCCAGTCTCTGCTGCATCCAAAGGTCTCCTTTTTAGGAGGACACCGGTCATGTTAGATTAGGTGTCTGTCAAGCCGGGTGTGGTGGCGCATGCTTGTCATCCCAGTACTTGGGAGGCTGAGACTGGAGGATCCAGGTTCACGGCCAGCCTCAGCTACTTAGTGAGGCCCTCCACAACTTAGTGAGGCCCTGTTTCAAAATAAAGAATAAAAAATAGGGCTGGGGGTGTAGCTCGGAGGTAGAATGCCCCTGGGTTCAAGCCCCAGTACCGCAAAAAAAATAAATAAATAAATAAAAAGATTAGGTGTCTGTCCAGTCTCAGTGCGACCTCGCCCTGATTTAACTAATTTCATCTTCAATGACCATACTTCCAAATAAGTTCACATTTTAAAAAGTTCTTTCTAGAATCTTTTCAGTGCAAGAGCTGGTTTACTTTTTAGTTCAGATCTTTGAAATGTCCCCTGCCCTGGCCAGGGCATAGGACAGCATGATGTCCCCTCTGCTGTGACACAGCTCATTCCTTCACAAAGCAGAATCAGGACTAAAATTCCTTTAACAATTTGACAGTAAGTTTTTCACTGAAATGAAAGCGGCAAGGGGGCAGCACTGGATGGCTGGACATGCTGCTGACAAGACCAGGACCACCAGGGCCTCGTGAGAGAATTGCATGGGACCACTGAACGTCCACACTGACTGGGGACAAGGAGAAGGGCCACCTTACACAGGCCAGACGCATGGCAAGAAGTCTCGTTTGGAAAAGCTGATGCATCAGTGTGGTGCTGGGGTGACAGTCACTGATCTGAAAGATGCTGTCCTGAGGAGATCCACTGAGCAAGTCTCCTTAGGAATCTCTTCAGCGACACAAGTCACGAGGTGATGAAGGCGGACTCCCAATCTCCATCCATCCCTGTCTGTGCCATTTTCCACCCCAGGAACCCGCATCCGGCTGCTTTTCCTCCGGGTTCAATCCTGTTGGTTCTGCATGTCAGACATTATTGGGTCTAAAGGGGAGAGTCACCCTCTCCGCCATTTCCCCAAACTTTCCCCATGGGAGCAGACCTTTCATAACGTTATGTGGATTTGGGTGCGACCCTTCCCTTGGGCTCACTCACTCTCTGAAGGCCGGGTCGTAGGGAATGTTCTGCTGGGACCAGGGCACCCTCCGTGTTGAGAAAGCCCAGGTACTCACGTGAGAACAGAAGGGTGGGGGCGAGGAGTAGAGAACAGCAGCTCTTAGAGCCGGGCAAGAGCCAGACTTTCCATCGGCTCACGGCCATTGGTGATTACCTAGCTCCACCCCTATGCAGAGCAGAGCATAGTACCACCAAAATGCAGACCTGCAGGAGGAGTTCATGGAGGTGCCTTTGTGTGCGCAGCTAAATAACTCCACGTGGGGCTTCGCCTTTTGCATTTTTATGGGCACGGTCAGGACACAACACAACACGCAAGCGCAATGTCTAACTAGAAGGGAACAGACAGACTTTTCTTCCCTGTCAGACACGACCACTCCGAAGGGTGCTGTGGCTGCGCCCCATTGATCTCAGCAGGCTTTCTTGTACCATCTGGCTCCTTTTCTAGGGATATCCCTAACTAACCCGCCAGGGCCCTCTCCCCGTCCACCAGCCCATGCAGGAACAACAAAGCAAGCGGATTGTGTTGGTGCTGTGCGAGCCCTGGGCCGGGCTTGTTAGCGGGAGCCTCCGTCTTCACCCAGTCTGGTGGCCTCCCCTTCGCAGCCAGGAGTCCTCATTTAAGTCTCTTTTAATGAGAGGAGCTCGGCACTCACTCAATAGTCCCAACCTTCCTCTTAAGGGCTGAGCTCCACCTCCTTGCACAGCCGCTTCCAACAGCATTCCTAACAAGACTTAATGTCTGCCTGGGGTACTGATTCAGCGCCTACACCATCTCATTTGCAGGACCAACCGCCCTCTTTTCAGAATAGCAATGTTATGCGAAACTTATCCCTTTTCAAACAGGAACCCGTCACCTACTGCTTGCCCAAATTAGTTCGCAGATTGAGGGTTCCATGTTAATAACATACCAGTCTGTGAGTGATACAGGCTAATGAGAAGCTCGGCCACTCGTGGATAAGTAGTGGAAGCCCCTTCACCAACACAGGATTCGCCACTGAAGGCCTGAACTATCTATCATTTCATTGGGTGGAGCCTGTTTACTGAAGAGGTGTGTTCAGCCATCAGAGAAAGAAGGATAGAGCACCAGAGCTATTTCTGTTTCCAATTATCTCAGTAATTTATTGGGGGCTAAATAAGCCACTTAATCTAGAAGTGCTTCAATAATTGCTTAAGTAACGCATGGGAGAGGGATAGCCTGCTGGGTCTCAGTGGCAGCTCTTTTGATTTGAGCATGATCCATATGGTTTCCAGACCCGCTCTTGGACACCACCGGAAAGTGTATTCTTCCTTTGTCCTGGTTTCCACTCTGCATTTGAAGAACAGGGGCAGCTGGAAGCCAGGACAAAGGAAGAATACACTTCCCGGTGATGTCCAAGAGTGGAGTCCCCAAATCTACCTCCAGACAAGCTGGCTGTCTTGTGATCACTCAGTAGGAAATTTAAGTTGGTCTTTGTTCTTCCCGTGCTCCGTTCACGTGGCATTGCCCACTCAGCCCGGCCTCTCATGGTCAACTCTCTTCTATGGCCGTAGAATTTCTGGATGCTGGGGTACTGCACCTGTCGTTTTGTCTATGTAATCTTTGATGAGCAGTCTGGGCCAAAGAGCCGCCAGCTCTTAGCAGCAGAGGGGGATACACAGGACCTCTGAGGCTTCACCTCAATGCTCTGAGTGTCCCAAGCTGGGATGGGCCCAACGTCTGCAGAGCCGGAACAGGGATTCCACTGAGACCTGGACTGCCCCAGTCGTCGGGTCTGTGTGCCCGTCATCCTCCAGCGATGCGAGGGGTGAGAGACCCAGCAAGGTCGGCCTCAACCAACCACCCTCACATCTGGAAACCCCATTCATGCATTTTAGAAGAGTCACGTAAGCCTCATCAGTTTGATTTTGAACCAAAACCAAAGTAAATAATGATCCGATCAACTGTTTTGGTCTTTGGCAATAAAATTAATTCTAGATTTACTTCACAGAGCCATCCGTAGAAGGGCTAGGTTTTAAGTTTGTGAAAAGCAGGCTCACAATGACAAGAATTGTTATTTCAGGTTTATTCAAGTGTCGAGAAGTTTACACTGCAGGCCTTCGAATGGCTTTTAGAAAGAATGTAGTTAGAACCCTGAACAAAATCAATAAAAACCTCTCACCATGCTGATGTTTGGGAATCATCTACATGATTAATATTTTAATTAAACATCTGCATTGATTGGCTATTTTGCTATTGTGTTGCAAATTAGAGCCATTACCAGAGATCAAACTTTTATTTTTAAATCTCCCCAATGGTTCTAATGTAGCTTAGAATAAATAACAGAAATAGGTAGAAAGGAGACATAAGGAAGGAGAAAGAAATACAATTTTTATTTAGTCGCTCCACATATTTTTCCAGGCCTGTCCCTCCCAAATTTCTGGGCTATCTATAAGTCTACCTTCTGCACTGTTAATTAACCCCCCAATAAATAATTTAAGCAAAGAGAGATGCGATATTTTGAGAAACCTATAATTCCGGGGACTGACCAGCATTGTCTATTGATCAGATAATAGAGACCATGTCGGGCTAAGGATTCTGAGAAGGACGCGGCCACCATAAACCGTCTTGAGATTCCCTGTGTGCTGTCATCCCTACGGACCCTCTCGTACCCACCCTTCACTAAGTTTCCTTTAAAAGAAGAGCCAGGAACCCTAAAGTCACCTCTTACCCTCAAGATGTGCTGGGTTCTCCCTTGAACATGTATTCCTTGCCTCCTAAATCAACCTCTGTGCCTCTACTGGCACGTGCTGAAATCCTTTTCCATCACATAAGTCAAGGACCCCGTGGTCCTGACTCCAATTCCATCCCTCTAGGAGCTCTCCGGGGACCTCTTCAGGAGATCTCCTTGTCCCATGACAGTTCATTTTCGATGACCATCGATGCTCATGGGCAGCCCCTCTTGGGCTTTGTGGGCGAAGCGTTTGTCAGCACCACCAGGGGATCCAAAGAGACCAACTGGATCCATCGTCACTATCATTCTGTGTCTCTGGAAGCTTCTGTACCAGATATATTTTTAAAACTAGTTATAGTTTATTTCTCGTCATAATTATCCCAGGGCCTGTGTTAGATGGCTTGGCTCTCTACCTCAATAAGGAAGCCACATTTTTACCAACTTTCTAGCATGTTCCTAAACACATGAAAGTTTTATTTTCAGGCAAATCCTTTTGTTCACTTGGCAGTTTATTCATTTGATTTCTATATTGTTCATTGTAAAATGTAATATTTTAAACAAATTATCTGTTATTCTCTTTGTAGTTTTCCTTTTAATGTGAATTTTAGTAAACACACACACACACACACACACACACACACACACCCTTGCAACTTTTGGGTAAAAACCAAAACAAACAAAAAACCTGTAAAATTTGGATTGGAAAGTTTGTTTCTAAGTAAAATGTCCACTAGGTGGAACTATTGTTTCAAGAGAATGAGAGCGATCACTTGGAAGGACCTGCTGATAAAACTTTCCCACTGAAAGGTTATTTTATAAAAACTGATAGATAATTCCTTTTTTCTTTCCAATTTTTTTCTTTTTATATAGATAGAGTAGCTTTTTAAATGCATGCCACTTGAGAGTTTATAGTCTAAAAATCTTTGCATCTCTCTTAAGACTTTATCTAATTAAGATATCTCACTGTTGAGTTCTCTTGAAAACATTTTTTTCCTGTATGTTTCACAACAACAAATGAAAATATCTGAGGTGAAAACTATGCCTTAATACTGGAATCCTGGAACTGTGCTTAATGAGTCAGAAATAAAAAATTCACAGAGGTTTAAATAAAAACCCTAAAGTGCCCAACAAAAACAACAATAATAATAATGATTAATAATAATAATAATAATAATAATAATAACAACCCCTCAAGTGTGGAAGAACACACACAAAGATTAAAAGAGCACGTCTAGCCTGCACATCTGTCAAGTTCTCAAAGAAACAATAGCATTGTGTATTCACGCCCTGTTGCCCAGTACACACAACTGTATTTAAAGTACATTGTTTGGTATTACCTAATGCAAATAGCAAAGTTGCAAATGACATTCCATTCTTATTTGCGGTTGCTGTCATGAATATAAAAAACCTCTTTATTAACTGACATCTGTCATGGTTTCCATTATTTTGGAATACTTAAGACAGCTTCCTGAGCAATGTTTTGTTTTCTGACTTATAATGTTTATGAAGAATACTTTTAAAGTGTTTACTCAATCTCACGTGGTATTTTATACTCTATAATTAAATATGGCTTTGGAATGGATAGTTAACATTATCTCAAGGAAACACAGTTCTGAGGAGGCAATTTTATGGTGTATCATGAAAACACTTTAGTTGGCTTCAGACCTCCAGCCTAATGACAAGCTTTGGCCACAAGTGGCCCTACAAGTGTGCACTTTCAACAGCTGATCCAGGGACATCAATCAGCCCCTAGGCAAACACTTTGAGGTAATAATTGGAAATACGAAACGGCACGTACTTCAGAAAGCAAGTTTGACTCACTATGATGTCATCAGAAACACTGGCTCTTTTTTTTTCTCTATAAAAGCTGAAGGGTGATTTTAAAATTACACTAAAACAGTTAATAATACTTTCTTGCCTTTCTTAAAGCCCTCACAATTGAACAAACTATTTTTAAACTTTTGAGAGTAAATGGTCTTCCTTAGCTATTTACTTAGTAAAGTTTAATAAATAAACTAGGATTCTCAAAATCTAACATAGCAATGTCATACTCTTCCTTTAAATTGTTTGCCAAAATAAAGTCCCAAGCATTAGGTTTTGATTTAATATATGTGCAAATACAAGAAAAGTCATCCACATTTTGTAAATTTTCCTTGGAAAGCCTTTGTACTTTGAAAAGTCTAGAAATTCATTTTCCAGTCTTAAAGCTAGACAACTAAACTGGTCTATCAGGAGATTGTTAGCCAGATTACCAATGCGAACACACCGTGGATAGAGGCACGGACAGTGGAGGCGGACTGCAGTCCACCTGCTCACGTTATTTAAGTAGTAAAGGTGAGACTATGCCACCTATCTTGTATCTCCATCACAGTCTTTCTACGTATCGTTCTGTAAACACCCCATCACTTAATGATATTTTCCCCTTTGCTGGAATCCTCTGTGCTACACGATGACCTAGACCTGCACATTCTTCACAAGCTTCAAGACGAATCTCAGGTTTCATCTCCTCAATGAGACTCTGCTCTGTCCCCAGCCAGGCACACCCTTCTACGTCTTTAACCTACCATTCGATGTCCCTGCCCTGTCTCTACTGCCACTCATCGGTGCCCACTCAATACAGAATTGCCCATATTTGTCTTCTCTCTCCCCTCAACTGACAGAGGCTGGGATCCGCCAAACTCAACTTCCTACATCAAAACCTCTCGTCAGAGTGCATCCCCGTTGCCCTCCCGTGGCTGCCATGTATCTCCCCCGTGGACCATCAGCTCCCCTCTGTTCCTGGAGGGCTGGCCTCCTCCAGGGAACTGCACCCACACCCTCCTTCCTTGGCCCTTACAGACCCCCTCTTTACTGCTTTCTCCCCTTAGCAGGTTTGAGTCTTTCCTCAAACCCTTTTGGACCTGATACACTCTTTCAACGTCACCCTCTCTCCCTGCTCTGCTTCGCAGCCTGACCTGCCGACAGGGCTTTCTACACACGCACACTGTCAGCATGGCTGCAGCCCCCCTCAATTCTCAATCCCCTGGAACCCACAAGGGGCGCACCGATGACCTCCTGCTGGCCAAACCTGGTGGGCGCTTCTCTCATCTCACACCTGGAACACCCTCTCTTCCTACATCACACTGCCGCCTGAGCTTAGCGACACTGTTTCCTGGATCCCCTTCTTTCCTGACTCAGTTCTTAGACAGTGGGCTTGGTCCCTGTCCTGTCCTCAGCCTTCTGTCTGAACCCTGCGCACTCTCTGATCGGTCCTCTAACCCAAAGTGTCTGTTGCTAGTACCTGGGGACTTCTGTGTCTCTCTTCATCTCCAGCCCAAGTTTCTCTTCTGAGCCTTACCCCTGTGTAATGCAGCCTGCAGGGCCTTTCTTTGGGGATGGTTCATATGCATCCAAAGTACAGTAAGTCCTAACCCCAACCTCACGAGTCTTCCCTCCACCCAGGTCTGTGCTGACCTTCTGATCCTGGTGGCGTTGAAAGGCAGCTCTAGGCACCAGGTTTCCCAGATAAAGAGCCAAAAGGTCTCCCCAGAATCGTGTCTCCCCGGAATCATCCCTCTCCTTCATTCCACATATTCTAGTCAAGCACCCGCGTCCGCAAAGCTCCTGTCTTCCTTCCCCTCCAGTCTCCTTCCTGTTACCTGGTCAGGCCTCCACAACGTCTCACCTGGATTTCCGCCAGAGTCTTCTAATGTGTAGTTTTGCCTCCAGTCTTGCTTGCTGCTCATCCATTTTCCACACTGAAGGTAAAATGAACTCGACACATACAAATCTGATTATCCCCTGGATTGAACTCATACATCACCCTAATGACTTGTAGGACAAAGTCCACCGGCCTCAGACAGTTTACGATGGGTGGATGGTGTGTAGAAACCAAGCAAGGCAGCTCCAGCCTTCGACCACCACACCCCCTAGAAGCCCAATATTCTAGCGCCTTAACTTCTTCCCTCAACAGGCCTTTACATGCGCTGCTTCCTATCTCTCCGTCACTCTTATTCTCACCTCTGGACCCCCTGCAAGACTAACTCCTCCTCCACCAAGCCCCCCTGCACTCACATACACCTTCCTCCCAAAACGACCACCTTACGTGGGTCTGGTGTCCACCAGAGGTACTTCCAGTGGCATTTACACGTTGTAGATCATGTCCTTGGTTTGTCTGTTTATGGACACGCGTGCTCATGGATTAGTATACAGGGACTGTGTCTTTCATGCCCAGCCACAGCCACGGTGCCTAATACTGTGCCTGACACGGAGCGGAACTTGATATCTGCTAAAAAGATTGTAATTGCTTGATGATGTCAACTGTGATGAATCGGGCCTACCACACTGAGGAGGGAGAGGCCTTCAGGGGTCGGTTAGACACTTTTTTCTCTCGTTTTGCCTCGTGACTACCACAATGAGGTCATCTAAGCAAGTCAATGACATGATCACGCACACAGGTCGTCCTGGAACAGTGGACCAGTTCACCTCCCAGGGTGTGTGTGAGCCCTAGAGGGGGCGTGGAGGTGCGAGAAAGGCACTTGGAAACTGTGAGGGACAGCGCAATATGAATCAAACACTTGCTGACTTTATTTTTATTTAATAGATAATACATAACTTTGCACAAATTTCAAATATGGTGCAAACAGATGTACGGTGAAAGTCAAGTCTCTCCTATGCCTGTCCTGCCACGTGGCTCCCCTCCCTAGGGACAGCAGATGTCCTCGTTTACTTGTTTGTCCTCCTAGAGATCATCTATTTATGTGCAAGCTATTGTGTAATTTTTAAAAAATAACTTTCCAAACTCCCTGCTTCCTCCAGCCTCAGGCTACTTAACACCTCTAGGGCCAGCAACACCCGGGCAGACACCTACAATCCTGCTCACACCGTTAGCTGTGTGCGCTATTAAGAGTCACACGGTCCTGGAGAAAGAGTCAGTCCAGGTCTGAAAAAGCCATTGTCCTCAGCACACAGTCCCCCAGGGAGCACGGGGATGATGGGGCCCAAAGGTGCTGCATCCTCTGCTCAGAGACATAATGGCCAAATGATTCCTGCTCACCCACATTCTGACTAAAGCTGCAAGCCACAGAAAATCTGTTCCTGTTGTTCTCCTCCAGATCCTCGCTCATCTTGATTGCATATAAAGTGATGTGCTTGGATTTTCTGCTCTATTTGCTCGAAAAAAAAAAAGTATACTTGCAGCCATCTTCATCTTTGTCTACTTTGTACATGTGATGTTTACCTCCTATTATATTCCTGAGTGGATTGACAAAAAGCGTCAATGTTAAAAATCTCTTGCAAATGCCTAGTTGAAAAGGTCTACCTTCAGGTTTAGTATGTGTTTCTAAATACTGGAGAGAGTCTCTCTCCTCTTAAAGCACTTCAGTGATGTAAACCCTGCAATATTTTTCAAGATAATGTTCTTTAGAACCTTCTAGGAGATACATCCCAGAATTCTAATACCATACTCAAATCGATCAAGATTAGCTTTAGGCTGCTATTTTGTCATCCACATGACTTTTTAGTCAGGTCTGCCCCCCCAACTTTATTAAGGTCTAAATGACAAATAAAACAATATCTACTTACCTGATTTATTTATTTATTTTCATGATGAGAATATGTCATTTATCTATTTTCATGATGAGAGTATTTCAGGTCTCATCTCTCAGACATTTTTAAGCACATGATCCACACTCCGGGCACCATGCTACGTGGATCTGCACAACTCATTCCTCATATGGAACTGGAACTCTGCCCCTTTGACTGGCGGCTCCTCATTCCCCACCACACCGCTGCCCCTGGCAACGACCACTCCAGTCTTGTTTTCTATGGGCTCCACTTTTCCTAAGTGAACTCATGCAGTGTTTCTCATTTTGTGTCTGACATATTTCCCTGAGCACAATGTCCTCTTGGTTATCCTTGTTGTTGCAAATGATAGGACTTCTTTTCTTCTCTTCTCTTTTCTTTTCTTTCTTTTTTTGCAGTACTGGGGATTGAACCCAGAGGTACTTTACCTCCAAGCTACACCCCCAGCCCTATTTTTTTTATTCTTTATCTTGAAACAGGGTCTCACTAAGTTGCGGAGGGCCTCACTAAGTAGCCGAGGCTCACCATGAACCCAGATCCTCCCGTCTCCGCCCATCTCCGCCTCCCAAGTACTGGGATTACAAGTATGTGCCACCACATCCAGCTAGGACTTCTTAAGGATGAAGAGTATTTCTGTGGTGTGTGTGTGTGTGTGTGTGTGTGTGTGTGTGTGTGTGTGTATTTTATACAGGAAATAATATGTATCTGTTAGAGTCCAAACAGTAGACAGAAGCCATATCTGCTAACTAAACAGAGGGAATTTAATAATAACCAGGCATCAAAGAACTAAAAATCAAAAAGGGAGTTCTAGGGACTCACAGAGGTAGCAACAGGGAAATACTTCCAGGCCCTGGGCTGGTGTCAAAGGGAAGGGGTAGACTTGTTAGAATCTAGAAGCATGGAGGGCTCCCTGGAGTTGAAACTCCAACCTCTGAGGATAAGGCTTTGTTAGGCTGGGGCTATGACCTGTGAAGGGGACCAGGACTCTTGAGGACCCCTGCTAGGTTTGTGCTGATACCTTGGAGGGGTTGAGATGAGGCTGGCTCCAAAGGTGGGGAAAAAATGTGAGCGGTGGTCACCTGATGCTCTTGCAAAATATTGCCACTGCCAAGGACTGTGGCTACAGGGGGGCAGATAGGAACGGTGGGCAAAGCCAGGAGCAGGAACAAAACAGGGGCACTGAGGCAGCAATGTGCTCCTTCTCCCTCCTCCAGCTGTGGGTTGTCCACCATGACGCGTCTACTGAAGAGCCGGGCGCGGGCAGCAGGCAGACCAGGACTGTTCCCGGGCTCGTACTCCACGCTGCCAGGCAGCCAGGCAGGGAGGGAGAGGTGTGTGAAAACGAAGAGAATACTTAACCTGGGGCTCAAAATGCTATATCAAACTCAAAAGGGAACCTCGTACATGTTTAGGATTTGAAAAAACAGACAGAAAACTCCCAAACCTGCACCAGGTAGAAAATGAAAAGTCCTTCATTATTTTAGGAAGACCTGGGAACTTTCCACGGCTTCTTAAATATTTGTCAATGGAATACTGATACGGTATTCTCTCCCATGCTGTAAGTGTTAAATACACAGTCATACTGCTTTTATTGTTAAGAAATCATTAAGTAGGGTATAAACCCTTCTTCCTCCTTCTCTGCTCTGAAGTAGAGCTAGTCCTCTACTTGACATGAATGTTCGTTCATTTGTGAAGGTGAGTGAATTGATTGAATCCTATATGAAAACAAGGCATTTTGTGTTTTCTTTAGGTTAAGATAAATTAAGTTAGCCTTTAATTTGGTTCTTCCTATTCGTATTACAAGGGAGGTTCTCTAGTAAACTTGAACAAGATAATGCAAGAAATGTCCAACTAGAAGGGTAAGGGTGTGTGTTTATGTGAGTGTGTCCATATTTCAGGTAGGATCTATGAGAATTCGCATCCCAAAATGGAAGTGAGAGTTAGGTTGACAGTGGGCTGTGGATGTCGCCCTTTTCTGTAAAGCTTAGACTTAATGTGTTATATCTTCAAGGAATATGAGGGCTGGGGTGTGGCTCAGCAGCAGAGAGCTTGCTGAGCATGTGTAAGGCTCTGGGTCCCATTCCAGCACTGCGAAGAAGAAGAAGAAGAAGAAGGAGGAGGAGGAGGAGGAGGAGGAGGAGGAGGAGGAGGAGGAGGAGAAGAAGAAGAAGAAGAAGAAGAAGAAGAAGAAGAAGAAGAAGAGGAAGAAGACGGAGAAGGAGAAGAGGAAGAAGAAGAAGACAAACATGATATTCCAAGTTAGCGTTATTTCTTTTGAATTATGTCGACTCTCTGTTGAGTTTTTGAGCAGGTTATTATACAAGCCATAGTAGATTAAAATTGGCCACATGTTTTTTTTTTTTTTTTTTTGCAGTCCCTCCCATCAGAGGGAGAGTTTAATCCTCATTTCTGGAATCTGGGCCAGGTTTGTGAATTGCTTTGACCAATAAGGTGGGACAGAAGTGACGGCGTTCATCCTCACAGCTGGCCTCAGAACCATTTCCTCTCTGCCCCCACTCCAACCCAACCAGGCCCAGCACGCCCTGTCCCTCACTCTAAGACCCGTTTTGCCTCCATGGGATCTTTTAGGGACTTTCCATCAGAATGGAAGATCAGACAGGAGCCCTCTTTCTTCCTTAGAGCCTAGGACTGTCTATCTCATCCCCATGTAGACAAAGAGACAAAGGCATGAGATATTATACTAGGTCATTCCATAGGAAATATGGTATTTATTTTAATGTATATGAAGGGGGAAAAAACGTGAGCAGCATAGGAGACAGGTATTAATGTGTAGGTTGTTAATTTCTTCTTAAAATAATCTATTTTGTAAAAAGAAGGTCTGTTGCTTAAACAAATTAGCCAAGTAAGTAATAGTAGAGGCTGGGTTAAATATGGAAAATTGGGAGGGAGGGAGGAATTCTGAGTTCAGGCAAATTGGCTCAAATCCCACCTGGTGCGGATGTGCGGTCCTCTTTGCCGTCTCTTCTCTAACCAAAAGGACCCCTGTGCCTCCAAGTGCCTCCCTGCCTGTCTTGCCACCAACTTCCCTTTCACTGAAATTGCCCAGGAAAGTCAAGACACTCTGTGAAGCTTTCTTCGCTGCTAGCAGGATGGCAGTACTTGAAATACGCTGCTCTTCCCTGGTTGGCGGCATATTCTAGGGCGTCTTGTTTTCTCCCGGTGCGAGTGCTGGCCTCATCATGCGGCACAGGCATCGTGGCTGCAGGCTGCAAGGCCTGTCCTGGCCCTGTTCTCTGCCTTTCCTCCTGCATTGGGCAGCCCCGTCTTCTGGCAGCAGCCACCCCGGTTCTGGTGCTGAGCTCCACGGCACTCCTTTTTTCTCTGGGACGTCTTGACTCCTCTTCTGCATTTGTCCTGTGCGTCGCTTCCCTTCCTTCTTTATGCATACATCCTCTGCCTCCTGCTCTCCAGGACCGTCCACAACGCCAGCGATGCCACCTGCCAACTGTATTCTGCATTACTCTCCCAGGTTCTAAACCACCATGTGCTCTCTCTTTTTCTAGAACACCCATTGCTTTCTTCTTCTTTGTGGTGTCTCTTCCCTACATGAGGCCCTGCTGCGCTTATCTTGTAATATAGCCGAGGAGCAGGTAGGAGGGCTGCAGAAGTGTGTGCTGTGTCCAGATGAGGAGGCCCGCATTCCTCGTCTTTTGAACTTCTGTCTGCGTCTGAGTTCTACGTCACTTATGACCACGCAAAAATTCTGGTCTAAAATGGATTGGCCAACAAATTATGGAACCGACCTAGATGTCCATCAACAGATGAATGGATTACAAAATTATGGGAAATACACACAATGGAATTCTACTCAGCAATAAAGAAGAACAAAATAACAGCATTTGCAAGAAAATGGAAAGATCTGGAGAACATTATGTTAAGTGAGATTACCCAATCACAAAAAAAGAAGGGACATATGTTTTCATTAATATGCGCAACTTAGGGAGTAGTGGGGACACAAAAGGGACTCCAATGACAACGGAGAACCCTCAGTGGTGCAAGGGAAGGGGTACAAGGGAAGGGGAAGGGTAAGAAAGAAGTGAATCTATGGAATAACTGTCATAAACAATGTGTATATATGAGATTATACCAACATCATTCTCAGTGCTACATGTGGGGGGGAGGCGGGGGGAGGGACACCAAGAGCTGTGTGCATGTATGTTAACACCAAACTGATACTCATTGTGATGTGAGACTACCATGCACCAATAAAAACATAAAAAAAATGGATTGGCCAAAAGATGATCTCTAGTTCTTCAGTGAAACTCTGTATTTGACACATACTCCTCATAGGTTGGCATACAATTTCCCAAATACATGAGGTCTTTGAAAAGTATTTTCAAAATCAAAGTCACTTCCCCATGTTTTGACAGACATACAAATGAGTTTGAGTTTGTTGAGTGTTTCAAGTGACCTGAATTTCAAACCTACGTGAATTCTTACTATGTTATTCTCTTCTTATTGTTGAAAAAAAATACAATCCCTACATTTGCAGTTTCTTTGAAATAGGAATTCCCTCAGATTTTGACCGAGTAGTTCAAGTTTGGAGATTGTATGTGATAGAATACCATGATTCTCACATTAATAGAAATGTATTGCTGTGAATATCACTACGATATATAATTAAAATGTACCAATAAAAATTAATTTAAAAAGAAATGTATTGCTTTAGAAATGTGCAGAGCTACTGGTGTAAGGATAGGTAGGGAGACAAAAGATAAAAATTCAGGTCTCTCTAGGTGATCATATTTTAGAGAGAAAATTACATACAAGAATTAGGCTGAAAAAATAAAGAGGATTTAGACTAGATAAATCTAAGCTTACATTAGGGAAAATCAAATTTTTCCTTTATAGCACCAAGAGCTTTCAGAGTCACATCAGACACCACTGGTACGGAAACTGTTTTCCCAAAATAATTCGATGATTCAATTACAATTTATTATCCAGAGAAAATGGCTCCACTCCTTTTAAGTGACCCGAAATAATGCAATTTTTTCTTCAGCAGAGTATAATGAGAGCTGAGAAGTTATGTTCAGAAAATGAGGACAAACCCTGTTTCTTATTACATGCCACATGCAGATTTTAAATCTTACAGGGTAGTGATTCCTATTTGTTCTAGTCTTAGAATAGA
Source organism: Glis glis (assembly GCA_004027185.1). Taxonomy (NCBI): domain Eukaryota; kingdom Metazoa; phylum Chordata; class Mammalia; order Rodentia; family Gliridae; genus Glis; species Glis glis. The sequence goes on from PVJS01000379.1 coordinate 131,575, forward strand.
ATCTGATTTGGCACAATGAAGTAAATATTAACACATTTCTTTCCTAGAGGTGGCATTTAAAAGTACAATGTGACAAAACCCAATGTTAATGGGCTTAATCCACTAAGAAATTTAATATATTTGAGTCTGATAAGACACACTGAAAAGCTTAAGAGAGTTTCAAAATAATGCTGTCCTACTAAGGTTTTATTCTGTCCAAGGGAAATCTTTTCTCTACCAAGCTACCAGGAAGTAGCTAAAGTGGAGGTTGAGATGGCCTACCGGGGCTATCGTTTATTTAGTCAGATCCTTCTCTGCTATGGAGGGCAGTATCCTGAATCTATCCCAAAAGGGCAGGAGAAGGCGTGACCCCTAAAACACAGCCGGGCTCAAATGTCTTCTTGGTAGGAAATATGACAACCTCAGTGGCCGCAGCCCTAACATGGGACTCACAGCAATACCTACTAAAGACGGCTCTCAGGAGGACAAGCACACAGTGGCTCAGCCCCCACTGAATTCCAGCACTGAACAGCCACAAGGCTGACCTGGAGATGCTTTGTCCTAAGTAAAGAAGCTCCAGGGCTAACAAGATACTCGCGATGGAGACAGGTTGAGTCACAGGTGAACCTACGACCACGTGCCTGCTTCTTGGGAGCTGCACATGTTAACATTTCTCAAAGCTCTGTGGTCCTTCCATCCACGCGGCACCTCACACGCGCGCTGGTTTGCTAAATGTCTTTCGGAAAGGACTCACACTGTGTCCATGACACAGCTGAAACGGTTTTCAAATAAAAGACAAGGCTCAAGCGGCTGCATCAGGCTGGACAGCTGCCTCCCTCGGACTTAATCTTCTCCGTTTGTGACCTGTGAGGTTTGTGGCTAGGAGTGATGAATAAGTCCACATTTGTGCGAGCAGCGACCGTGATTAGATTTGCTTTAACTGGGTGTCATGAGGAGCCACCAAGTCCGATTCTGGGTAAAATCCTTTAAAAATGACCATTAACATGAAGGCACCAAGAAGGGACAAAGGTATCTGTGGAAGGAGTTGGTGGAGGGGCTACAAGCCTCCGGTCTGGAGCCAGATGGAAGAGTAAGACCTTGGTCCACCCACTCATACCCTTTGGCCTCAGTTTCCTCATCTGTGAAATAGGAATAGTTAGGTCTTTTCCACTGGATAGTTTAAGAATTAGACCACCACATTTGTGAAAAGTATAAGATTGTATTTGGTACATTTTGTCAAACTTGAAATCAAGCATTCGGGCCATCCTAGTGTGCAAGGAGGTTCAGAAAGGCCCCCCTTTATTTTTCCTTTATAAATAGTTTTCTAGCCAGGTGTGGGGGCACATGCCTATAATTCCAGTACTTGGGAGGCTGAGACAGGAGGATCGCAGATTAGCGGGCAGCCCCAGCTACTTAGTGAGACCCTATTTCCAAATAAAAAATTAAAATAGGGCTTCGGGTGAAGCTTAGAGGCAGAATGCCCCTGGTTTCAATCCCCAGTAGTGCAAAAAACAAACAAACAACCAAAGTTCTCTGATTAGGTAGAGGCAAATGTTCTGTGCATTTTGAGGGAAACTGAGACCAGGGAATAAGAGTTGGCAATTATTTAGTGCCTATTATGTATCAGACACTTGATACACTCAAAATAGTTTAATCCTGACAATAATCCTATCAGGGAAACTTGATTGTCCCCATTTTACAGATGAGAAGGCAGAGCCTACGAGAGATGAAGTCCCTTTGCAAGTTCTCACGGTTCCAAAGTGATTAAGTGGTCGTGTAAGAAATAGTACCCAAGTCGGCTGGGCGTGGTGGCGCACGCTTGTAATCCCAGTACTTTGGGAGGCGGAGACCGGAGGATCCGGGTTCACGGCCAGCCTCAGCTCTCTCATTCTCTCTCTCTCTCTCTCTCTCTCTCTCTCTCCTTAGTGAGGCCCTCCGCAACTTCGTGAGACACGGTTTCAAAATAAAGTATAAAAAATAGGGCCGGGGGTGTAGCACGGAGGTAGAACACCCCTGCGTTCAATCCCTGGTACCGAAAAAAAAAAAAAAAAAAAAAAGAAATAGTACCCAAGTCTTCCAGCTGGGAAGCCTGTGTTCTTTCCACCACATCTGAGTCCATTCATGGTCACAGCATTTAAAAATAACCCGGCTTTGTTTCTGAGTGGCCTTAGGGCAGTATGATATCAAGGGTACATAACCATGAGGACTTGGGGCCAAACTGCTCACATGAAGGGTTTCCCTCTTCAGCTGTGCCCAAGCAGGCATGGGGTGGAGAAAATAAGCAATTATCAAGTGAACCAAGCTACGGGAACAACGTTATCACTCAATGGTGGACTCGCTGTTCTGTCTGAGGCTGCATCTCCACCCTGTTTCTTTCAGCCCCTTGAACTCTAGCCTGGCCCGGCTTCTTTCTCATCTCTGTTTGGTTGTGCTCAGAGCTTGGGTACCCTCCAGACCACTGCTACCGGCTCAGACCGCGCTGTCTATCATGGCCACATAACTGATCAGTGCAGGACTGACAGCCGTCCCTGCTGACTTGGTCTAGCAGCCCGGACCAAAGGAGCCTGGTGGGGTACCACAGGTGAGGCCCCATGTCAACAGCAGGTTCAAAACCACAGGAGGCTCTCGGGTAATGTACTCTCTACTGCGATGGTTAATTTTGTAAGAGTCTCTGAATGTGTCAAAATCTATGCTGTTCCTTCTCCCTTCAAATACCTACTTCCTCCATGTTCCCATCCTTCAACCCAAGATGACACACCCATCCTTTCCATTTTTGTTTTGTTTTGATGCTGGTTGTTGAACCTAGGGTCATTCTACCTCCGAGTCTCAGCCCTATTTTATTTTTTATTTGGAAACAGGATCTTTCTAGATTGCCAAGAGCCTCACTAAGTTGCTAAGAATGGCCTTGAACCTGTGATCCTCCTATCTCAGCCTCCCAAGTACTGGAAATACAGGCATGCACCACCATACCTAGCTACCAATCCCATCCTATTTTGAATTTAGATTTTTATTTTAGTTTTTGTGGTTCTGGATGGAACCTACGGCCTCATACATGGTAGGCAAGTGCTCTACCACTGAGCTATGCCCCAATCCGCAAATACTACTTTCTTTAGCAATCCTTCCCAATGCCCTGCTCCCACCAAACCCATAATGCCCTTGTATACATGATAATTTCCTAATTCCCCAGTGGACTTCAGGTTCCTCAAGCAAGGGCCTCCTGCATTCTTTTATTCCCAGCAGCTAGCCCAGTGTCTGGCATATCAGAGGTGCTCAGCAAATATTTATTAAGTGACTAACCCTCAAGAAGAATGAAAGGCGACCAAGACGTGATGTTTTGCCTTTACATTGGTTACTGTGTAAGAGTCATCAAATGAGAGGTAATCATTAATTCTCAAGGGACTTTCGAGAACCACTTCCTGAATTGTGTAAGAATCCCTTGCATGGAGAGAGTGGGGCAGGGGAGGAATTGAAACTAACCAACAGACAGAAGAATGCCTGGCTTGAGTGTGGCCGGGGTGTGATGCTGTCTTGTCTAAGCTTCAGGGTTCTAGGATGATTTCAATCGATTTTAAGGATTAAAGCTATTTGGTATGACAGCATCCATTAGGACCCCAAAAGCTTTTGTTAACATGGGTAATTTATTTCCATACTCAATATATTATGAGTTATAGCAGAAATCTTTAAAATATGTATTTATCAGTTATATCAAAAGCACCACAGTAAGCCTATGACATGTTAACATAAATAACATCATTCTTGGAAAAATTAATTTTCCAGAGAAAACAGGTCTGTGAGAAAAGTGACATTGTTTTGCCTTTTGTAAGTCTCTTTATGTCTAGCTTAATAGAATGCAGATGGATTTCCCCATCACTTCTGTATTCAAGCTGTTGCAGTTCAGTTTTGCACAGATAAATAGTTGGAAATGAGGAAGTATTCTTTTCAAATAATTCTGGATAGTATTCTTCTTCAGTGTTACACCAAAACTCTACAAGTGGTAGTTTCTTTTTTTTTTTTTTTT